>CM076573.1:27820644-28127860 GCA_034641835.2 Pinus albicaulis
AAGAAAAATGCAAATGAGCCACAACATCTGCAGAATGTCCTTCTGCGACTCCTCCATGAGCTTCTGCTAGAATCCTCTATCTTTCATGTTCAGGGACGTATTTGTGTAGTATTTCATTTGATCCCATTTTGAACAAGTGTCGTGCAATCAACAAAAAATCAGCTGCCTTGACTACCAATTCCTCCTTTCACTGCAAAATGTACTCCACGAGCACCATTCTAGTAGTCAAAAACTGAATAATATCCATGAAATGATCATTCGAGACCCTTATTGCGAATAATTGTGCATCCTGAAAGTTATCCTCAATACTTGTGGGTTCTTCTCCTGTCTCTATCCTTAACACATGATCTGAACCGACATTCAATCTTCTTAGCTTGATTATAACTTTGAAGTCGTACTCTTGGAACAACAGCAACCATCGACAGATTTTTCCTCCTAGAACAGGCTTATTCACAAAATGGTTCAGCGCAAAGTGATCAATGAACATTTTGAAGTGCACTCCCAACAAATAATGCATGAACTTCTGTAATGGATAGACCATAGCTAACCCTTCTCTTTCTGTCGTAGAATAGTTCTTCTCTGCCTTGGATAATCTTTTGCTTGCAAAAGCTATGGGGTGATCAATTTCTCCTGCTTCTCGTTGTGCCAACACTATACTCAACGCTATCCAAGATGCATCGACATGTCCATGATAATCCTTATTCCATTTTGGGAAAACCATAATAGGCGCAATCACCATTATGGTAGTGTATTTTGCGCAAGGGTGTACGAAATACACTTCTTTATAAGGTTGGCTGCTACCTGCACAAGGTCACATAAAAACATGATTGTCTATTGTTAGTGGAACAGATTTGACACAATGTAAACTAAGTTTGAGGGAAAACTAAACATACAACATTAAGAACAAATGAAAACACAAGATGTAAAATACAAAAGCTCGATGGAGAAAACAACCTAATAACACAAGTGGAGAATTCTCCCTTTATTAGGTGTTGGTGGTAAAAAAGATACAATGTTAAACACTTGAAGAGGGTCCTTTGAGCTATGGAGCTCAAATACCCAAAACAAGGAGGTCTCCTTCCCTCAAGTTCCTACAAGCGTCTCTTCCCTCTCTCAAAGGATGGTAGATCAAGATAAAATGGTGGACCTCTCTCTCTTGGACTGAGATGTTGGTTGGCCAACATATGAGTCCTTCCAATCCCTCTGCTGCTGGACTATGCAAGTTGGTTTTCTATGAAGCAATTTGGCCAGCATAACAATTTGTCTCCAATTATTCTTCCAAAGGTTGGCTTATATAGAAATTTTTTTGATTCCTCCCTCTTCTCTTGGCCCAAGATGGATCGTGACACGAGAGTTGAGGAGGGATTCCATTGTGGGTTGCATTTACTCCTCAAGGTGGCTCAAATCCCACTGTCCTTGACAGTACTGGGTGGATAATCATCTTAACCAAGCGTGCCAAGTGGTCCCGGATGGTGACATTTCGCCATCTTCATGACCGCGCGGCTATCGAAGGAATAGTCACGTTGTGCGCAAAATTCCTTTGATGCAGGTGTGTTGTCCATTAATTGTCATTTGAACCTTAGGAAAAAATAAATTTTGGTCTTCTCTAATGTAATCTTTCTCTTAAAATCTTCATTTGTACCTTTTGCTTCACATATTTAATGTATTTTTCCTATACGATTTTTTGGTGTTAACAGTTTCCCCCTAATGTAGGAGGACTAGGAAGAATTGTATAGCTGAAATACATTACGCTTTATTTTTTGTGTGATCCTTTTGAGAGAGAGAGAGAGAGAGGATAACTTACTTTGGAACTGAGTTGGGAGACGCCTTGTCTTAAGTAAAAAAAACACCATGCTCTGTAGGAAACCTTCAAGAGATAAAATAAGCAATATTTCTAAGACGCGGGCATGTCCCATGCTCATGATGTTTGACTAGATAAGGTAATTTGACAGAAAATGGTTTTGTTGTGTCACATTTTGTAGTTGGTAACCTGCTACTGGTTGATGACGATGATTGTTGACGCCCTCAAGGGCGTTTTTTCTTTGAACAAAGAAGGTTGAATGCGGTACCCACATGCATGGCACGTTTAGATAACGCGTTCAATGGATGCATGGGTCTTTGACTGTTGGGGACCTTCCCGTGTAAGTATTGTTGAAAGAGATGCCTATTGGTATACGAGTCTTCGACAAATTCTGACAGAGTGTAACGGTTATGAAGTACGAAACCATCTTGGACAAGAAAACATATGTTGATGTCGAATATCAAGAGGATCTATGACATCAATGGGCAATGATGATTCGCATCGTGCCATCCGAGGATGCCCCTATTAAGGTGAGGAGTTATCCAAGGTACCACTTCCTTCCTGTATAGTAGTTGTTGAAGTCGACAAGAAGGAAGCATCAACCGAAAGAAATGAATACTAATGCAAGGGACCAGGGTTTCTGATGTAGCAAGGCATAATGTGATGGGTTAACTAGGCATGGTGACGAGAAATGGCTATAAATGATGATGGTGGTTAAGTGGCCCGAGGTCGGAGCTGTAAATAGGAGTGGCGAGAGTCATAACAATTTCTGATGGGGAAACCCCTGGGGTCGGTAGGACACCCAAGGTGGGTGTATGCTTGCTATGATTGTCATGGTTGGTTGTGGTAAAGAATGCGCAGCTCCGATCATGTTGTGTAACCAACTCCAAAAAGAGAAGAAAAGAGATATCAACGCCTTAGAAATAAGCCACTTCGGGGGGGCAACCTCCAATACATTACATGAATGAACAATTCTTGGATGATACAATTCACAAAACCTCCTTTCTATATATAGGAGTCCATGGGGCCATAATGTAATCCTAGTGGGCCACAATGTAATCCTAGCCGACCTAACAATAATAACTTAAGGGCACAATAATAACAAAATGAGGGTTACAGGGGTACAATAATAACAATAAGGGGGGCTACACTAACATAATAAGGGGCTACACTATTAATATAGGGACTTAACATGCCCCTCTCCTTCAAACAAGTGTTGTCCTCAACGCTTGATTATTTCTTGATGCTTATGTATAAAATTCTCATCCTCCCATGTGAAATATTCTACAGGAAAGTTCTTCCACTTGCTGAGATACTCTAAAATTGATCGTACTTGTCGAGTTCTTGTTTCTATGACTGCTTCATAACTTCTTTCGATGTCATGATGATCTTCCTGTCGTTTCATTAGATTCTGCACCAAAGTTGGGTTATCCTTTGAGAGTTGGAGAACTTGTTGTTGATGCTCGATGTGATCTTCCATTAATTTATCATTCATATTTGCTATTATTTGATCCTTCAAACCATCCAACTTAGCCTCCATTTCTGCTTTTAAACCATCTATTTCATCTTCAATTGCTCTTCGTAAGATTGAAAATTGTTGCACTTGGTACCGTAATTTTGATATCTCATACTGCAACTCTTCCTCTTCATGCATCATAGTATAGTTTTTTGAGGGATTAATGGCTATGGAATTATTTTTTGGAGGCATTATAGAGCCCAATACTGATAAAAATTCTAAAATATGCCCTTGGAATCAATTCAAATTGATTCTTCAAACGAGACTTATGCAATTCGGAAAAATACACACCTTTTTCTTGCTTTTGAGGAGCTCGATATTGAAATTGTATTACCAAGGGTGATTAGGGACTACTGTCAGGTAAGAAATGTAAATGGATGAGTGGGAGTCTTCTCCTAAAAATAATCTTTGTACACTTGCCAAAATAATATGAAAGTAGTTTTGATGTACAAGCACATAGACGAGTGCCCCATTAACATGAATAATCATGCACGATGATGTGAGGAGTGTATTTTTCTGAGGGTGGGGACCCCATTGGTTGGTCTTGGTGCAAGGGTGATGAGGCGGATGAAATGTCGCAGATGGGCTATGCTTATGAGGGTGTCATTAGCCAAATGTGACACGCAGTGATGGGTTTTTTGTTAAACACCTTGTAGAGAGTGGTAGCCCGGGAAAAGGGGTTTTAACATGCAATGGGTAAAACTTGACTTGATGTTTGATGGTGGGCGTATGAAAATGAAGTGGTTCTCGGGCTTAAGTTTATAGCCATGGATCCAGACCTTGGCATGTGGCCTATATGAGTGATGGATGCCATGGATGGTGAGGCTCTACCTACCCGCGAGGGTGCTTATCATGTGCAAGATGGGGTGATGATAAACAGGGTCGGCTGAATGAACCTAGGGCTTTATTCTTCCGGAGAAATGATGTCAAGATATGCAAAGCTTTTTAGGGAAGCCTACCATGTTGGGGGTAGGATGATACCTGCTCTTGTACTTTTGTTGGCTAGGACAGGTGAGGATCTGTCGTGTTTGTAATACCTGCAACCAATACCCTAAGTAAAAGGATCTTTTTCATACAAATACTTTGGAAATAACTTGAATTTCTAAGTGACAAGAGAGGGCATACCTGAACTGAAGTATGGTGGGCGTTGTGCCTAAAAATGAATTTTTCTGAAACTTGGATCTATGGGGCCTGGTTTGAACATGATGAAGTGTGGTCACTGTGTTTCTCGCAGTTTTTTGATTGGGTACTATGAGCTCCAGTTATGGTCTGTTGAAAAATGAAAAAAAGGCAATATATAGGCCAATATGGTCCATTTTCAAATCATGTGTTTTTTGAGGGTCTGAGGTCAGAGTGGAGCTACCTTCCTGAGCGTCTCTTGTTGTTGCGGTCAGCCTGAGCACCCCAGATTCACGTTGTCATGGTCAAGTAGGAGATTAAACGTCATGCTTTTTATATTTGACATTTTCATTCGCGGTTGGTCCGTACAAATGTGGATTTGTACAGATTTTATGATCAGTTTTGGGTAGGACCGCGTGGGTGATCAAGGATGGCACGCGCAGCCCTCGCGCAAAGGGTGAGTTTTATGTGAGGCCCTCACATTTGCAGAAGCCTATATGCTCTGCGCCGCGTGCCTGTGTCCGTTGCAGAGGCATGGCCAGCGCGCAGACGTTTTTGACAGGCGCGAGGAAGCCTAGTTTTTTTTTTTTTTTGGATCAAAAACTGATTTTTGGTGTTTTTCCCTGGTGGCAAGATGTTGTGGCGAGAGCGGGACTGGCTTGATCTCCGCAAGGCAGTGGCCCAAGACCCTCATGCTCAAGAGACCTTACCTCGGTATGGTTTGTTGAAGTTCTTAAAGATCAACATACTAAGGTCCCAAGATGGATTTTTGCATTACCTAGTCCGATGCTGGAACCGGAGACAGCATGTTATGGTCCTGCGTCGTAGAGATGTTGTGATCCAACCTGAGACTGACGTTTATTTTGTGATGGGTCTCTTGCCTCGCGGGGAGGTGCTTCCTTATCCACTTCCCCCTAAGGGAGTGAACATCCATCATTGGGTTAAGGAGGAGAGACACTGTGGTCCCAACCCTTTCAGCCGAGGCTGCATCCGTGTGAGTTCTATCACGGACTTGGCTGAGAGGGCTACTTTGGCAATGATAGTTTGCCTGTCTAGGTCAACAGCGACCCATCGAGTGCCTGGTCCACAGATTGCGGTTCTACACCAGCTCCACGCCGGCCACTTTTTTTATTGGGCCCGATATGTCTATCAAGGCATGGTCACTAAGTTGGTCAAGGCACATAGGGTGTTATTAAGACCTTTTCATATGCGAGCAGCCTCTACAACATTATGTATGAGCAGGTCATAATGTTATGACCCTTTGTGGCGGTGCCGCTAGGTCTTCCAAAGGATCCTCAGATGCATCGATGGGCAACTATGATGCCTCGTGGTGGTGGGGGAGAGACAGACCGTTACTGGGATCCGACAGTCGAGGCATGGTTCGAGTCGAACCCGTAGGTGTTCCTTGAGTTTCCATATTCATGAACGGATTTCCGAGGGGATCCGAACATGGGTCTTCCTCCTATCTATGTATGGGGTCCAACACGTATGACCTTTTATGTTTTTTGCATTTTGAGGGTTCTATTCTTGTATATATATCTATATGTCTTTGATGGTGAAATTGATAATGTTTTTTGGTTTCTCTTGCAGATGTGGGTTCAGCAGGGCATCCTACTGCTCGTTTGGTATGCCACCAGCCGAGGTGGAGGGACCCGCTTGGGGTGGGTCGTGCCTAGATTAGGGGTCAGGTTAGTGTCGAGGGTCCCTTAGGTGAGGGTAGCAGCGTTGCAATTCCCCCATTGAAAGCATGACTATGACTAGGTATCTTATGTATAAGAAGTTAAACAACATGGATTCCAAGGGGTTTCCTAAAATTGATTCTAACTCTAACCAAAATCCCCACCTTCCAATCAAGCTAGGGTGGCATTGGGGAATAAAGGAGATTATCTTGCAAAATCCAAATAATATTACTTCCAAACTTAAGGAGAAACTCTTAAGGAAATAAGGTGTTGTAGGGGAAAATGAAACTATAATAATATGAGGTGATCAACCCCAATATTCAAAACTAATATTATCTTTTTGTCTTGACTAGTGTTAAAAAGAAAAGGAACATTATCAAGATAAGATTTGATTCTCATGAGCTTCACAGTAAAATTGAACAACAATTAATTCCCAAAATGTCATAGGATAAAATAGTTTGTCACCTATGCAATCCTAAGAGGGTTGAATATGAAGAGTACTTTCTGTTAAATTGCTAAAATAGTTTGTCACCTCTACAATCTTAAGAGGGTTGGAGATGAAAAGTACATTCTCTTAAATTTTCCATCTTATTTGATCTAATTTTCAAAATATATGTTACACTCCCAGACTTCTTGACTTTTAACTCATGGAAACTATGAGACTGGAATAAGTCTCTCACTTATGGTTGAAGACGAAAAGTACTTTCTCTTAAATTTTCCATTTTATTCAATCTAATTTTCAAAATATGTGGTACACTACCAATCTACTTAACTTTTTAACTCATCAAAGCTATGGTCACTGGGAACACTTATCTTTCTTTGAGCATAGATATAAAATGATAAATGAAGTCGCATTGAAAGCCAACAATAGTGCCCCAGAACACCTTCCTGGCATTTGTTTGTCAATACCGCTCTCTATATTTGTACTACTCGCCTTTTAATAGTAACATTTCTATCATTAAGCACCAGTATTAACAAGTGGTTAATCTGCTTAGTGCTCATGTTATACCTGCTCGCATGCCTCTCTTTTTTCTTCATGGCTATTCCATTATCACTTTGTTATTTAAGTAAGGCATGGGCAATACCAAGTAAGAGGTGACTCAAAGAGTGACTCAGTATGACCAATTTCTTCGTAAACCAGCCAGGGCCAGATAAATAAGTAGTGAAAAAGCCAACCAAGGCCCGAGATATGGCATCGGGGATTTTGGGATCGTTCTCTTACCTTATTAAAGTAGACCATACAAGTCTTAGTTGATGTTAATCATGATCAAAACTTCAATAATTTTAGTCCAACTGTATTTGTTCATGGTTGATATTATAAACCAAATATGAAAGAAATATGCAATTACTTTTGTGTTTAACATAAAGGTTGATAAAATATTTCAAAATCCATATTAAGTAATTTAATTTTAAAATAAATTTATATAAAGAGATAAAGTAATTGAAAGTTGAGAAAAAACTATATTCACTTTGAAAATTGAGACCTTAAATAAAATATTTAAAATTTTATGTTAAAATAAAGGGGGAAAATGTTAACCATCAATAAAATGTTTCAATGTCCACTTTAAATAAAATATCTTTTTCTTTAGAGAGAGCTTGTAAAAATACCAATTATTTTAATAGGGAGATGTGTAAGTTATTCCATTCTTAATATAAAATTGATACCAAAACTTTTAATGTGTGCAATAAATAAAATATTTCAATATACAAAGGTAAAGTGAAATATTTCAATTTCATATGTATAAATAGATATTTTATAATATTAGAGAGAAATGTATTTTAAAATAACCAAAACTTTTAATATGTGCAGTAAATAAAATATTTCAATATATAAAGTTAAAGTGAAATATTTCAATTTAATATATATAAAGAGATATTTTATAATATTAGAGACAAACGTGTTTTAAAATATATTAACTAATTATGTATATGTTATATATAGTAATTTCAACAATAAAAAATTATTATCACTAAAATATTTAGTGCAGTCTAACTTTTTGACATAAACTTATTTTAAGTTTTATTTTTAAATTCAAAATCTAGTAAAAAATTGTTAAATTTAAGTGTTGAAGCTATATATCATATATTCAAAAGTGCAATTTAAACAATAAAAAATTTACAATTTTACAAACCATAACCAAAACATTTTATTAGAGTCAAAAAAATTGTATAATTATTTTTATACTCATCATAAAAATTATATATAATAATAAACCAAAATAAATTTATCTATTAAACTTCAAATCAAATCTTTTATAATACAACTTTAATTCAAGTTTTACATTTTTCAACAAGTACCATTTGAATTTTCCAATAACAGTGGATTAAAGTCAGTCATGAATTTCCCGTAAAGAGATATCGAGTTACAATGAAATTTCCCAGTTGGTTCTAGTTTCACAAGTTGAAGATACTAGCTCGACCTGAGTTGGCAACCCAGTTGGGGAGAGACATTTATTTCAAATGATATCTTTTAATAGGTTTTATAATGATATTTAAAAAAAAATAAGCAAATGGAAGAGGGCAGATGGTCTAAGGTTGTGGTTAATGACATATAGTGCACAATAAAGAAGACTTGGATGCAGCAAAATAACAAATGATTTAGCAAATGGGACATTTGTTTGAGCAAGTGTCCCACAAACAAACACTAAAGAGATAAAAGACTTTGTTATGGATAAGTTTCACAAAAGCACTTGGAAGAATGAGTTAGGGAGAAAGAAAAAATATTATATTGAAGAGTTTAATCCCTCTCATAACCATCAACAAAAAGCATACATAGGGGCCAATATTTCTTGGAGAGCCAAAATTCTTATTGCTCAATTAAGGACTAATTAGCATCAACTCAGTTGTGAAAACGGAGTTGGAAAAGGCCAAAAGAAGTGTGGGAAGAAAGAATGTATTTTTTGCTCTTCCAGAAAAGTGGAAAATGAAAAGTATTTCATTTTAGAATGTGAGGCTTTCAGAGACAGCAGAAAAAGTTATGTAGATATTTTGGAAGCTAGCTTTTAGGATATTCTTTTCAGTAAGGACTTTGTCCAGAGACTGAGAGATTTTATTGTGAAACTTCACAGGAAAATAGCAGTATTCAAAAGCCAGATTAAAAAACAATCTGTCCCATAAACTATCTTTAATCTTGTAAAGATTAAAATAACTTTTTCTTCCAATTTGACAAAATGAAGATGCGAAAGCGATTTCCGAACCACCTTTCTTCTAATGGATATTCGACTTGCCTTGAGAAAGGCTGAAGGAAGTACATTTCACTTTTGGAGGATATAAAGCCCCCCAAACTTCAAACCAAATCTTTTATGATACAACTTTAATTCAAGTTTTACATTTTTCAACTCGTACCATTTGAATTTTCCAGTTGGTTCCAGTTTCACAAGTTGAAATGCGAGCTCGACCTGAGTTGCGAACGCGGTTGCGCAGACACATTTACTTCAAATGATATTTCCTAGCGGGTTCCATAGTTTGACAAGATGAAGAAGCGAAAGCGATTTTGGAACCACCTTTCCTCTAATGGATATTCGACTTGGACTTGAGAAAGCGCTAAAGGAAGTACATTTCACTTTTGCAGGATATAAAGGGCCCCACGTATCAACTGGAATATCATACATTGAACTCTACAGTCACAGTCAACTCACCTTTGTTTTCTTCGTTGCTTGACTAATCCACAATCCATTACCTTTCAATGGTCTCCCGTTGAAGATAAATAAGGGACTAGAGCAGTTTCAGAAATAACTTCAATTGCAGAATGGCCCCTTCCAGAGTCTGGCATTGCAATATCATTTTATTCACTGTAACATCCAAAGTATTTGTCTCCACAGTTTTCTTACTATCAACGTTAGCATTAGCCGCAGTAGATGACTTCACCGGTGCCATCGAATGCGATCACAAATTTCACATCGTCAATAGTGGTGCTCGGCAAATAAACTTGGAGGTGGTTCGGAATTCATTGCTCGAAAATGTTGGCAAGACAGGCTACAATATTTCAAGTCACGGAGAAGATGGAGATGGGATCTACAGTCTTGCTCAGTGCAGGGGAGACCTCAACGCCTCTGCTTGTCGGGCATGTGTTGCGGACGCTGCACGAATTCTTGGAGTCTGTAGCAGTTATTCTGGGAGCATTTATCTGATGAAAGGATGCTTTTTCAGATATGAAACTTACAACTTCTATTCACAATTATCAGATATATCACTCGACCTTTTTAACTGCTCTTCGATTAGCAGAAACAGCACAGCTCCAAACAGTTCCATTTGGTGGCCGATTGCCAATCTTTTGACGACGACTGTGAATGATGCTGTGGCCAGTAATGTTGGATACAGTGCGGAAATCGATGGTGGGAATTATACTCTGGCTCAGTGTTGGAGAGACCTGAATAGGAGTGACTGTGAACAGTGCCTCAAAACGGCGTACACTAATTTCCAAACTTGTCTACAAGGATCTACCCAAAGAGTGGCATTGTTTCAGAACTGCATGATTCGTTACGAGACATACAAGTTTTTCGGTGATGCTGTCCTCTTACCCTCACCCCCCAGTGGAAGAGGTCCAACTCTACCAACATCGCCCTCAAATGGAAGAGGTCCTTCTCTACCCTCGAATGCAAGTGGTCCTTATATACTGCCATCAAGAGAGACAGAAGGTATTGCCATTTAAATTTTGAGGAAAATCTCAAGTGCATTTGCAATCCAATTCAGTAATGCAGATTGTTATTTGGTGCAGGTAAAAGCCATTTGGGATTGATCATTGCTGGTGTCGTTGTTGCGATGGTGGTAGTGTTAGCGTTGGTTTTGGTTGCAGCTTGGAAAAGAAAGGTCATTCAGCGTCGGTACAAGCACCAACCCCCAGGTGAGTTGAGCCTCTCTCTTGCTCCCTTCTATAACGGAGCACTTTGGACGAGCTGAGTTTAGTTAAAAACAGTTTTCCGAGCAGTAATCTAGATTTGTAGTAATTTTGGTATTAGTTATTAAGGATACAGCGTATCAAAGGATCTTAAATTATTTTAAAATTTTAAAATCCAAGGAAAATTTTGCATTTTAAGTAAGATATTGTGATTTGAAATTATGAAGTGAATACAAATTCGACTTAGTTGGGCATTTTTACTATTTCTACAACATATTTTTTTTTTTTAATTATTTTAAAACTATTTATCACACTAGTTTATGTGAATGACTATAAATAAAATCCAAGGGATTAGTTCAAATGGTGGTTGTTAAGGTATTAGGCATTTGATATGTTTGGTTTTAATCTCTCTAGTGTACAAATTTACTAGAGATGCCATTCATATAATTCATGAATATGAAGAAGCATTTTTTAGATTTTCTACCAAGATTTTCCTCCCAAAAAAATATCCTTGTGTTTCTAAGAAATACTTCTCAACATTAATGGATGTCTTCACTATTGACTCAGACTAGTGCACATAACCCAAGAGGATTTGAACTAAGCAACTATTAATATAACACTAGGCAAATATCTAGTCAAATATCCCATAACATTGGCAACCACTAGTTGAGCCAACGCCTTGCTGTATATATATTATATATAAAGAAAGATAGTAACGAATGGGAGGAGATTCTCACTAATGTTGCTAAAGAATGGGAGGAGATTCTCACTAATGTTGCTAGGCATTTTGCTAGTATTACGTTGATATATACCTAGCTTGAATGCCCTAAGTGAAGTGTGATAGTTTACATTGACAAATTTACTACAAATTTCATATATCTCCATATTCATGGATATATGGAGAAACCCAACAAATGATTCTCCACATTCATAAATGCCATCCCTAATAAATATGTAGAAACATATTATGATACCCCAAATTTATACATCTCATCCCTAATAAACATGTGGAGATATATTAACGTGCCTAATCCAAAAAAAATTGAACCAAACACTTATCAATATAGAACTAACCAAATATGCAACAACATTAACAATAATTAATTAACTTTCTCAACAATATATATAAAACTAACAATAAAATTATGGTAAAAAAATAGTTTCCAAAACAAATTAATTTCAAGTTCCTCCTCATAGTTCAACGGATTAAGATATTATAACCTATGTGATAGTTTTGGTAAAACACTTTTTTAGTTGGGGAAGTTATGACACTCAACCTTGCATATCAAAATAAAATCTTCTTAATTTGAAAATAACAAAATTCATACATAACAATTGAAGTTTTATATTTACCAAAATTTAAAATATTTGGTGGTGTGATTTTGTTTAGCAATGCATTTATTTTGAATATGAGGTTTTAGTATCTAAGCTTTCTATATGAAGTTTAAGTTTAGATGTTTTTGATATCACATGATCATTTTCTAATAACTACACTGATCATTTTCTAATAACCACATGATTAAATTAGGTGTTTAGTAGATACTAGTAAGTCATTAAAATTGCCTTTTATCAAAGTATGATCTTAAACTATTTTGATTAACTAAAAACTTGTCTTCCTTTCATATAAAGAAATCAGTTAATAATTCAAAATATATATATATATATTTAAAAAATAATAATAATAATAATAATAATAATTAAAATAAATAAATAAATAAATTTGCTATTTTGCAATATTACTTTTCTTTCTTAATCCATCTTCAAGTCTCAAGTCTCACTCTCACTCTCACTCTCACTGGTAGTATTCCATTTATCTTTCCTAAACTAATTTAGATAGTGAAGTTTTGCCCTTCAACGTCTTGTTAGGTTTGGAAATCCAAATTTTTTATATACTAATTTTTTTATAATTTTATTTAATTATAATTTTTCATTTATTATGGTTTTTAATTTTAATAAATAAATAAATAAACTATGGTTATTTATTTTAATAAAAAAAAAGATAAACATGGTGTAAATAGTAAGTAGTGTCACAAAAATGGAGTTGAATAGAGAACTCACTAAAAAAAAAAAAAAAACTGGTATGGGAGAATGAAGATTACATGAATAATCTGGAACGCCTTGTGTCAAACCACTTGATTATCATGGTTAAAAATAAAAGTTGTCATAATACTTGATTATCATGGTTAAAATAAATATGTCAAACTACTTGATTATCATGGGTAAAATAAAGTTGTCAGACTACAACGCATCTTAAAATTAGAAGAGATTCAATTGAATTTGTTTTAATAATTATATTTATAGAAAAAAGAATCTCAGGAGTCCATATGCCTATTAGAAACAGTGAGAGGGTGGGTGGACACGGAGGATGAATCAGTATTTCATGTGATATCAAATTTTGTTCAGATAATACTTTGGTGAAAATGTCAAATTGGATTACACTTTTTGCTTTTTTTTTTGAAAAAAAAAAAAAATCATTTTTTTATGTTCTTCAACTTTCTACAAACCAAAACAATTTTTCTCTTTAGAATTTCATTTTGCGATAAAAATAAAAATTGTCAGAAATTTTATTAGCTTTTTATTACTTATTTTTTGGAATTTTTTTATACACATTTGATATGTCAACTTAACGTTTCTTTGAGTGTGTGTTTTTTAACAATCAAAGGATTCATAAAAAGCCATGTTAATACGCATTGGTGTATTCTTTGAAAACTTTGTGTTTTTGAGAAACAAAATGTGTTACAACAATCTAAATAGAGTCCACTTCGGTTTCCTTCGGTTTCGTTATATTTATGAAACCCACTGATGCATATCATAATTACTAGAATTTTTTGAACTGATCTAATATGAAAAAAATGCATATTTTAAATATGTTTCGGCGCGCACAAAATTTCTCCACATATAAGTTATAAACTAAAAATCTAAAAACTACTCATTACAGACGACGAACCAATGTAATGCACCATAATTTTTTCAATTTTTTTTACAATGTATTTCGGAAGATACAGAATATTGATTTCACTGAATCATAATGACCTTCAGAAATTGTTTGCACCCGTTTTATTACAAAATTAATTAAAATTAGTAAATATTTATGAAATTCCATAAAAGTTATACTTCCTGAAAGTAGATTGAATTCTGCAAATACTTGTCTTGGTTCTGACAGTTAATTCACAAAGTTTCATGGAGTTTAATTAGTCCAAAGTTGAAGAAATGTGTTCAAAGCTCAGCTTTGCGTAATTGCAAACGTGTTAGTTCGGCCGAACTTTTCAAAAAAGTTTGGCCGAATTGTTTTTTGCCCCGACAATTCGTCAAGTCTAACGACACAAAAGTTTGGTCAAATTTTTTACAAAAGATTGACTGAACTTTTAATTGACTTTACGTCGACCGAAAAATTCAACGAAACCCCTCCAAAAAAACATTTCGCAGCAATATAAATTGAAGTAAACAGATTCATTATTTTCGCAACTTTTATTTGCAATGTTAATTGAACCATCATTTAATTAACAACACATAATGCAGTAGATCTAAGCATAAGAAGTAAACTATGAGCAACATTTAATCATAAAATTATGTGAACCATAAGAATGCAACACATTAACACATAGGAACATCGAATATTAGGAGGAAACCCAACTTCACCGTTATTGTTGTCTTGGTTTTCTTCTAATTATTATAAAGAAAATATTCTACTACATCTTGCACTAGCGCAAGCTCTTACCAATGTGCAGGCTCCTACATGTTGAACGTTACCACCTCCTCTTGTTTCTCCAGCTACCACTAGAAGGAAGCCACCACTCCCTGATCAAATTCTTCGGCCACCACTGAAGGAAGCTACCACTCCCTCACTGATGGCTCCAACACTCAAACCCTAGTGAACCACGTTTCAAAATATTTCACACTGAATTCGTCTAACTCAAATAGAAATCCTACAAGACACGTTTTACCCAATTTTCAAATTGGACCCACATATAACATTATGCTCAATTTGAATAACAATATACCAAAACCTTTTTGATCAACAAACAAATCCGTTGCACAACTGACAACACAACTCTCTCTGCAATAACCAAATCAGTTATTAGCAAGTCATAGCCACATACATCACCAATCAATCAAAGTCTTTGCTCATACAAGTCATACTCAAACCCAATGTAAGATAAATGTCCATGAACCATCAACAACATGTAATTACAAAAACCCTTTCTTAGCCAGGGCATCAATGCCAAACCATAATCAAATCCAACAGTATCAAAATTCTGACAAACAATAGCATTATTAACCTTTTATAACTCTAGCCAACACTTTGACTTCACTCAAACACAGACATTACATTAGCTCTGTTGATTGTTGTAGCATCCGAAAGTGTTCCAAGTTGCAAACTTTGCAGGGAGGCTTGGACATCAGCACTCCAAAGAACCCAGAAACAGTTTGTGGAAATTCCACTCGGTTCATGACTTATTAAGATAATTAATTATTTTAATGAAGACCCTAAGACTAAACTTAGGGAAATGAAATAATTAAAGGGTATTAATAAGTCAGAGTGTGAATCTTCTAGAAAACATGGATCAAGTCAAGTTTTAATCTTAGCCATTGATTAATATTTTAATCTGGGTTGTTGGTTCTCCAACAGGAAGATTATAAAAGAAGGCTTGAGAGTCATTTGGAAAACAAGTCGAGCATACACTCAATACCCGAAGGAGATCCATTCTGATGTAGAATTCGATCTCAGTGTCAGAGTTGCAAGGCGAGAAGGTTGCAGAAGCAGAAGGAGGAGGTCAGTGGTGATCGAGATCAGGGACGGAGGGCAACAGTGGGTCACTGGAAGCAACTTGAGGTTGCAGTGCAGAGAACCCATACAGACTCACGCAGTTCAGTGTTGGGACTGCGCAGTGAATCACGCAGAGAGACGCAAGGGCATGCAGGGGTTGTTCAGGGTGTCAAAGAATTATCCGAGTAAGTCGAAAATCCAGTCTCAGGTGGTTCAAAATTTATCTGTCATTGTATTTCCCTATAAATATATCATTTGCTGAAGAATTAATAAAACCCTCATCTGCTGCATCGGTTTTCCCACATTGGGTTTTTCCAGGGACAATTGTCCAAAAATAATTGTGTACATGTGATTGATTCTTGTGCTTATGTTCTCTACTATTTATTTCTCTGCATTTATATTTGTGAATGTTGCATTAGTATTTATTTCGATATTTGTCGAAAGATTTCTGAATAATAACTTATTAAAATAATAAGTAAGAGAAATAAATCTATCACTGCAATTGTTTGTAATTTTCACATGGTATCAGAGCCAGAGATGAATAACAGGGAGGGGGCATCTATCAGTGAATAGAAATATATTGTTGCAGCAGCAGTGCAAAAGGGTTCACGCAGTTCTCCAGGAAGGGGAAGAAGCACGACAGAACAGATAGATCATGATGTCTCTGTATTGGCATCCAGACTTGAGGAAGATTTTGCTTGCGTATCAAGCACTGCTTCTTCTGATGTCTGGTATATTGACAGTGGAGCCTCTGCTCACATGACGGGAGTATGAGACTGTTTTTCCGACTACCAAGAAGAGCAGATGAATTTCAAAATAACCATGGGTAATAAAGCAAAATGCACTCACGTTGGGAGAGATACCGTAGTTGGGAGTGGATAGATCCATACAATCCAAAGCAGAATGGTGTGGCAGAAAGGAAGAACCAAACTATTGTTGAAGCAACCAAAGCTATGTTGTATGACCAAGACATGCCCAAATTCTTGTGGGTTGAAGTGTGTAATACAGTTGTCTACATTCATAACAGGACTCCCCACGCTGCACTGGGAAAGATCACGCCAGAAAGTGTCTTCACTAGCAGTAAGCCTAAAGTGAGTCACTTTAGGATTTTCGGCAGTACAGCTTATTGTCATGTGCCCAGTGAGAAGATGAAGAAGTTGGAGATGACTACTGAAAAGGGGTATCTGGTAGGATACAACGAGAATGCAAAGGCTTATTGCATCTACATTCCTAAGAGCAAGAAAGTGGTGGTGCGAAGGGATGTGAAATTCATGGAGGAGAAGGCCTTCAGAAGATCATGTGAGTTACCTTCTACTACGCAGTCTGAGGAAGAGCCTTTGGTCTAGCCCCAACAACCAGCAGCAGAAAATTCAGTTGCCTCTCCAAGGCATAGTGATCCAAAGGATGTCTCTCGAGGATTTGCAAGAGGGAGAGCCGATAAATCCACCCACCGCCAATGGAAGAACAAGCAAGGAACTTCGACAAATTCTGAAGGATGCAGAGGACTTTATTGGGATCCCCTGAAATGAGAAGAGACAGTGTAGGCAGTTTGAGAGGTATCAAGCCTTGGTTACTCAAGTCGGAGAACCTTCCAGTTTTCGGGAAGCAGCTCAGCACCAGGTGTGGGTTGATGCAATGGTGGAAGAGTACAGTTCCATCATGACGAATGATGTCTAGGAAGTAGTACCCAGACCTCAAGAGAGATCAATTGTAGGATCCAGGTGGATCTACAAAATCAAGTATACTGGAAACGGCAGCATCAAGAAATTTAAAGCCAAGTTTGTGGCTAAGGGGTATGCTCAAAAGGAAGGAATTGACTATGAAGAAACCTTCGCCCCAGTAGTCGGGTACACATCTATCAGGTTTGTGATATCCCTTGCTGCGCAGATGGGATGGGAAATTCACCAGATGAACATCAAGACAGCATTCTTAAACGGTGTGATAGAAGAAGAGGTGTATATAGAACAATCAGAGGGCTTTGAGACACATGATCAGAAGACTCGTGTGCAAATTGAAGAAAGCGTTATATGGACTAAAGCAAGCTCCTAGAGCTTGGTATGGTCGAATTGACAGCTACCTGCAGAAGATGGGATTCGTCAAGAGTGATGCAGATCCCAATCTCTACTATCTAAGAGTAGGGAGTGAGCCCTTGATACTGGTGTTGTATGTAGATTATCTGTTCTTGACGGGATCATCAAGCTCATCACAGGTTGCAAGAATAATTTGACATGAGGGATCTAGGATGGATGCACTATTTTCTGTGGTTGGAAGCTTGGCAGCAGAATGGGGAGATCTTCCTTGGTTAAGGAAGATACACTACAGAGATTCTGAATAGATTTCAGATGGAGGACTGTAGACCCATGACAACTCCCATGATCACCAACTGGAGGAAAATCGACACGTCCAAAGATGATGAGGCTCATCCTACATTGTATAGGCAGCTCATAGGGTCATTGATGTATTTGGTAAATAAAATGCCAGACATATGTTATGTTGTAAATACCCTCAGTCACTTCAATGTGGAACCGAAGAGGGCACATTGGGCAGCAGCCAAGCATGTTCTCAGGTACCTTCAAGGAACAGTTAAACTTGGATTGAAGTACACCCGTAGCAATGATGTCAGGTGGAGTGGTTTCACTGATGCATATTGGGCTGGAAGTTCAGTTGATCGGAAGAGTACCAGTGTGTCCTGTTTCAGTCTAGGATCAGGAATGACTTCCTGGTGTAGTAGGAAACAGAAGTCTGTAGCACTTAGCTCAGCAGAAGCAGAGTATATGGCAGCTAGCACAGCTTCGTGCGAAGCCATATGGCTTAGGAAACTGCTAGTGAATCTACTCAAGGAGAAAATGGAAGCGACCAACATCTTATGTGATAATCAGAGTTGCATAAAGCTCTTTCAGAATCCTTTGTTACATGATAGGTCGAAACATATTGACATCAAGTGTCACTTCATCAAGGACTGTGTACAACGTTGATTTGTTCAGTTGCAGTACACTCCAACAGCAAAGGTGGTAGACATCGTCACAAAGGCTCTAGGGAAGACAAAGTTTGTCTACTTCAGAGAGAAGATGGGGATGATGAAGAATCCCTTCCAATAGCAGGAGTGGATAGACTCAGTATTCAAAGGGAGCTGTAGTACAAAGGCAGCAGTGACAGTGGTAGTGTCAAAGGCAGCAGTACAAGAGGCAGCAACGCAGCAAATGGGGGGGCAGAGTCCTCAGATCAGCAACGCAAAGGGAGCTTCAAAATCAGAGTAGCATGTAGCAGGCATATTGTTGGAACACCTTCCTCGCTAAGAGGGAGTGTTGATTGTTGTAGCATCCGAAAGTGTTCCAAGTCCCAAACTTTGTAGGGAGGCTTGGATAGCAACACTCCAAAGAACCCAGAAACAGTTTGTGGAAATTCCACTCGGTTCATGACTTATTAAAATATTTAATTATTTTAATGAAGACCCCAAGTCTAAACCTAGGGAAATGAAATAATTAAAGGGTATTAATAAGAAAGAGTGTGAATCTTCTAGAAAAAATGGATCAAGTCAAGAGATAATCTTAGCCATTGATTAATCTTTTAATTAGGGTCGTTGGTTCTCCAACAGGAAGATTATAAAAAAAGGCTTGAGGTCATTTGGAAAACAAGTCGAGCATACACTCAGTACCCGAAGGAGATCCATTCTGATGTAGAATTCGATCTTAGTGGGAGAGTTGCAGGGCGAGAATGTTGCAAAAGCAGAAGGAGGAGGTTGGTGGTGATCGAGATCAGGGACAGAGGGCAGCAGTGGGTCACTGGAAGCAGCTTGAGGTTGTAGCGCAGAGAACCCACGCAGACTCATGCAGTCCAGCACTGGGACTACACGCTAAGTCACACAGAGAGATGCAGGGGCATGCAAGGGTTGTTCAGGGTGTCAGAGAACTGTGCAAGTTGGAAATTCAGTCTCAGGTGGTTCAAAATTTATCTGTCATTGTATTTCCCTGTAAAGATATCATTTGCTAAAGAATTAATAAAACCCTCATCTGTTGCACCGGTTTTCCCACACTGGGTTTTTCCGGGGACAATTGTCCAAAAACAACTATGTACACGTGATTGATTCTTGTGCTTATGTTCTCTATTGGTTATTTCTCTGCATATATATTTTGAATGTTGCAGTAGTATTTATTTCGATATTTGCCAGAAGATTTCTGAATAATAACTTATTGAAATAATAAGTAAGAGAAATAAATCTACCACTGAAATTGTTTATAATTTTCACAAGCCCATCAAGACAATACATCAACCAATAATCGAACTCCAATACATCTACAAAACCCTAATGATGGTATACTCATAACATCAACATTTCACCATACAAGTTGCAGCAACATCATGACAACTTCATTGTCAAAAAACCCAGTAGCATACATATAATGAATCCAACATTCATATCGTCACGAAGCCATAGCTCATCAACATATTGATCTCAACTTCAATTGCAACAACAAGCAGCATACATCATAATGACTCAATACCCCAGTAGCATATGACAATATATCTCAATAAACAAGGCATGTAACCATACAAGATTGTCCTTGTAATAAGCATCTTAGTATGAAAACTTTGTAACAAATCTGTCAAACTTTGCATAATTGAATCATCATACAAACAATGTTATGCTTAGTCCCTAATTTGTCAACATATAATATCCCTGCAAGATAGAAACATATCAAATGATAAGCAGCAACATGAACGTCAAATTCATAAGCAAGTATTTAAACTTTGTCATATAAACTTGTATCCTCAAGGTGTTGATCTCTAAGAGCAATACTCTAGCATTTAACCTCTAACCATCGCGCACTCACCTGTCACTGCACACTCCTCTGGTCTTGTTGATTAGTGCATCGATAGACTAACATATAAAACTTAGTGCGCTCATTTAGATGCATAGACCCCTGCAAACAAATGAGCTTTGTACATATTTCTACAAAGAACATCATCACAAAACTCTCTGGCAAGAAACTACAAAAGCCCACAATTTGATTTTGTGTGTACATCAATATCTCATTAAATACTTAGTCATATTTACGAGGGACGATCTAAGGTTTTCAACACTGAGGTAGATCTGATTGTATCATTTCTACAGTCGCATTGAACAATACTAAGGAGCCAAACAATAGTTATATGGTGCGCACCAGTCTACGGATCCTTCAACAATCATGATGTGCTCATATTAATAAAACCTCCAGCAAATTTATATCATACGCATATAATAAAAGAACCACCAGCAAACAGTTTGATCGATAAAGAACGAGGGGTTCAAAAAGGTAAAATCAAATCGGGACCATGTTTATTCACCACATATCAAAGAACAAACCAAGCAATGAAGAACTTTGACCCAATTTCCTTCGGATCTCTCATTAAGTAGTTAAATCTAGGCCTCTTCCTTGCAACCTTGTGCAATAACCTGTTCCAAATCATAACTCATGAAGAATGCACACATAGATTGATCGAACTCCTTACCTTTTTATAGTTTTTCTTCCTTAAAATTACCATAGGCAAATCCAAGTATTTTGTTGTTGGTAATGTTGACCGTATCAAATAGACATTAGTCATCCTTGTGCGCATGATTCTTGGGGAAATTCAACGATTTTGCCCTTGGGTTTTTTGTTTTTCGTCCCTTCCAAGCATTGTCACGCCCTTTATTCTTGGGAATTGTGCTATATTGTGGGTTGCATGCTCTGTAGGACGCATTATAACGCATTGTGTTTACTTAGACAACGGTGTCATCAAGATCCTCTGCCTAGAACTCTATGAGATTGATTAAGCACTTCACCAAGCATCTCTAGAGCCTGTCCAACCTCTTCTACAAGCATCAAGACATCATCATAAGACTCCGACTTGACAGATTCCTCTGCATCCTCCTACAATTCCTTTGTAAGTATCACAACCTTATTGACTTAACTTGTTGACATTCCCTTATAAGCATCACATCTTGATTAACTTGTTGACATCAATGCCAACCATGCTGCCAACATTCTCCCCCTTTGGCGTTGATGTTAACTTCCTACATCAAATCCATCTCTCCCCATTTGACATCAATGGCAAAGGGAAACTCATAACAATGCCAACATTGGCATACTGCCCCCTAAAATGCTCAACACCATGCTAACTACGCACCTAATACAAATTGACCTTATGATAGAAGTTGATGTTTCTCCAGCAAAATAAGTATGTGAAACAAAGAACTCAAATTTAAAACATGTCTCTGATCAACACCATAACATTTCATGTTGACCATGCTCCTTCTAAGCATATAATGGGGCTACAAGCATACTCTCTTTGTTATTGTACCAACACTTTTGCTTCTCTGTAATAAGCCTTCTAGCCAAGTGCAAGACACTAACCAATTTGTCACTAATGGTGTACAATTATGTGTAATACAAGTACAAGGCTCCGTAGAGCAAATACATGGTTGTATATGACTCTTCTATAATCACACCTATCAGCAACCAATGACTCATGATTACATGGACCTAAGTTATATCATTCCACCAAGTGACCCAATACAAAAATGAGACAATGAATTATGTCAATGATATACAAGACAAGACTTTGACATATAACAGCCCATACATATTTCAACTTGACACATCTCTACAAACATGTTGGACACAATGTGTCTCTCTATGACAAATGCACCAAAAGATGAAACAATAATGATACATGGTTTATACAAATGCACACACATGTGCTCTTTTCTATGCATGCTCATCATAATGATATGAGGAAAATACATGGCATCCATGAGCAACAATGTGCTCTATGTAGCAGCAATGAAAGTACAATACCATAGCACATTCTAACACATGGCTACTTTCAACACCTCAGCCATAATCTAAAATCTCAACAGCAACATAAATGTGTTGTCAATGAAAGCTCTCTACAACATCTAAAGTCCTCACAAGCCATTAAATATAGCAGAAAATAAAACTAATTAGTAGCATATCAAATACCAATCAACACCAACAATAAGCTCTTGGTAGAAAAGTCATGGCAAGAGCACAAGACACCCATTATTTTCCGAATAGATATCAGCAACATGATAATCTGAACTGGTAGCTGCAACAAAAATATCATGACACAGTGGGCAGTAGCATATAAGTCCTCATCAATAAAAGTATTATATCATCATGAGCCTCATAGAAGCATACTTCTATAGCACCAACTCGAGCTCTGGGTAATAAATAAAAAAGTCGCAAAAGCATCACAACAACAATCTCTCAAACATCATCAATGCGTAAGAATATAAGTAACGCATCCAAGAGGAAATCTAAGCAACAACAACACTAACATAATATTTGCAACAAAACATTGTCAGCAACTCATGACCACATAATCAAGATCAACATACTCTCTCCATGCCACAATCCCCAAGA
The DNA here is from genome assembly GCA_034641835.2 of Pinus albicaulis. Taxonomy (NCBI): domain Eukaryota; kingdom Viridiplantae; phylum Streptophyta; class Pinopsida; order Pinales; family Pinaceae; genus Pinus; species Pinus albicaulis. The sequence continues at coordinate 27,843,771 of CM076573.1, forward strand.
AGCAAAATAACATCATAGGCATCATACACACTCTCTAATCCAACTCACTCTGGCTCATAAGCCCTCTAAATGCAAAACATCCCAGAGTACCATACAACAAAAATATTTGCTCAGAGTGCCATACACCAAACATCTAAATATATACGACATGAGCAACAATATGCGCACTGAACTTTGCCATGCAAGCATATTAACTCATCAATAGATGAATTTGAATAATCATGTGACAACAACAACAAATCCTTACTCAAAAATATAGAGCAAGTGCATTTGAGCCAATAAGTACATGATTAGCTCCTACATCACAAACATAATTCCAACAATTTGTTGGTCCTCCCAATGTTGACTTAGAATGGATAAAGGTTGTGACAAACTCGGGGTCTTAATTGTCTCAACTTTATTTTGTTGGCAAACGAAACATTCCACCACAAACTTTTGAATATCATATTTAAGGCCATCCCAAAAAAATTCCTTCTTAACCCTGTGGTAAGTTTTTAAAAATCTTGAGTGCCCTCCTATAGGAGAGGTGTCCAATTCCAAAAGAATCTTTTGTTTAGGTTGGGAATTCTTACAAAGATATAAGCGATCTGTGTACCATAATGAATCATTTTTCAAGCTAAATGTATCAGATGTTTTTGGATCTTGCTGAAACCCTTGAATGAGTGTACACACTTCTTCATCATTCTTCCATTCATCCCTTGCTTCGGTTATCCACTTAAGTTAGATAATAGAAATGGTACAAAGCAATGCTTCCACAACCTCATCATTTCTTGACAGTGCATCTACAAAAACAATATGCTTCCCTTTTTTTGTAGATGATTTCAAAGTCATAACCCAACATCTTTGTGACCCATTTTTGTTGCTCTTCTGAAGATAATCTTTGCTCCAAAACCGCATTCAAGGGTTTCAGCAAGATCCAAACACTCATGGAATTAATGCGGTTCTAATGCAAGTGTCTTCCTTCTTGCATTAAAACCACATTAATTCCATTTCCTGAGGCATCTCATTTCACAATAAAGGTTTTTGTGAATTATGACGTAGCTAAGACTGGTGCTTGGCACATTGCCTCTTTAAGATGTTCAAAGGCCTTAGTTGCTTCTGGAGTCCATGAAAATGTATCTTTCTTCAGTAATGATGTTAGAGGTGTCGATATTCTCCCATAATTCTTAACAAACTTGCAACAATACCCTGTCAACCCGAGAAATCCTCGAGGATGCTATTTGGTTGTGGGGATTTTCCATTCCTTAATGGATTTAATTTTGTTAAGGTCTACCTTAACACCCTCATGAGATACAATATGACTCAAATATTCCACCTCATATACTCCAAAGAAACATTTGGAGGTTTTGGCATATAATTATTTCTCCTCTAATAGTTTTCGCAGTGCATGATCATGCTATTCATTTGATTCTAGGAAGTGTTCCTCAAAACATCAAGCCTTACATATATCCTTATGCCCAAAAGAGTGAGATTGAACGTATCTTTGCAAAAATGCTAGAGGCTGGTATAATTCAACCTAGTCAAAGTTCTTTCTCTGCTCCAATAGTATTGGTGCACAAGAAGGATGGATCATGGCATATGTGTCCGGATTATAGGGATCTCAACAAGCTCACTATTAAAGATAAATTTTCCATCCTCATCATTGATGAATTGTTGGATGAATTACATGGAGCAATTTACTTCACCAAGCTATATCTTTGTTCAGGATATCATCAAATTAGAATGAAGACTGAAGACATTCTGAAAACAACATTTAGAACTCATGAGGGTCATTATGAATTTTTGGTCATGCCTTTTGGCCTTACTAATGCACCTTCCACATTTCAAGGTTTGATGAATTCCATTTTCAAACCCTTCCTTAGAAAATTTGTGTTAGTATTTTTTGATGATAGACTAATCTACAACAACTCTTGGAAGGATCATGTTCAATATGTTGACAGGGCACAACTAGGTGGGAGGCCCTTGGGAGTCTCAAACACCTTGGAATGATTGTCTGAGACTTTTTGGAGATCTTGAGAAATAGATGATTTTGATGTTTTAACCTCCGGTGAGCATAATTGTGCAATAACGCCTTGTTGTTCTTTCTTCAAAAGCTTTGTCATGACATTAGAGCTGATTATTTTTCCTGGTTTCCCTGCAATACCTCGTAATTCAACTTCCTTTCCTTCCCAAAAAAAATTCAAGAAAATTTCTTGAAAATTAAATGTTATCGTCCCCAAATATTGTAACCATTGGACTCCTAGTACAACATCAGCACCACCCATTGAAATGGAGAGCATTTGCACTATTCAATAAATATCCCCACATGGTTAGCTTGATATTATGGCACTTTCTATAGCAATTTATAGTTTCTCCATTTGCAGCCATCACTTGACACTCTGGTGTTGGATATAGGAAGCAATTCAATTCCTTGGCTATCTTATAATGAATAAAATTATGGGTACTACTCGAGTCAATCAGCACTATTACCTTTCTCTTCTTGATATATCATTCTATCTTCAGAGTTTGGGGAGTGTTAATTTTTGCCAATGCATTACAAGATATGGTCGAATTCATTTCTTCTTTCTCTGGGGTTGGTTCCTGGTGCATATCCTCCTATTTTGATGTTTCTTGTTCCTTTTCTTCCTCCTCTTCATAATCTATGTAAAATAATTTATTCTCAACACACTTATGACATTTAGTGTATTTGTTATCACAATTATAACAAAGTCCTTTTGCTCTTTTTTCCTCCAGTTGTTGTGAACTCAACCTTGTAGCTTGTGGAAGGCTAGGAGCAACAACACTTCCATCTTTATAGTTGTGAGTGGTAGACTTCCTTGTTGCCATAATTTTGCTTTCAACTTTTCTTGCCACCCTGAATGCCTTCTCCAATGAATCAAGTTCCCATGGGCGAACCTCATGTTGGATGTTATCCTTTAAAGTCCCTATGAAGACATCAATCCTATGCTCCTCTGGAATATCTGTTACCTTGATATTGAATTTTTGGAAGTCCTCAATGTGCTCTGCCATTGAACCCTTTGAGATTTATCAATTGGCTAAAGATGGTGTTGCTCTTTGTATCATCCTAATGTGTTATCATTTCCTCCATAAAAATTGACCAAGTGACAAGTGTTTTACAAGAACAAATTCATCGATACCATACAAACTAATTAGGTTCTAAATATAAAGTTGCAATGCATACCTTTTGTGAGTGTTGCACATCATGGAGATCAAAATGTTGCTCCATTTGTAGTATCCATGTTACTGGATCCTTCCTATCAAACTTCCTCATATCGATCTTTGGAATGTGGTGGTTTTTAATCCTAACATTGGAGTTTATAAAATCACAATTCATATTCCTTTTGTCCTCGTCGTGATTTTCATGGATTACCTTGTCACCATCGAAAAGTCTTTCTTGCAACAACTTTGTCAAACCGTCCATGTCTGCTTTCAAACCCTCCACCTTAGCTTATGATGTCATCCTTCAAACCATCCATCTTAGCTTCCATGTCATCTTTTAGTTCATCTTTGGTTTTTCTTTATGAGAGCGAAATTTGTTGCACTTGGTCTCGTAATTTTGAGAGATCATGTTGCAATTCTTCCTCTTCATCCGTCATAGCAGAGCTTTTTGAGGGCTTAATGGGTGTGGAATTTTTTCTTTGGGAGGAATTTTATAACCCAATACTGATATTTATGCTTCACTATGCCTTTGGAATCACTTCAAACTTATTTTTCAAACAAAAGTTATGCAATAAAAAATAAAAATAAATTTTACACATTTTTCTTACTTTTGGGAGCTCGATCTTGAAACGGTTGTAACTTTGTAATTTTTCATCTTCAAGGTTTAAAATTTGAACCTTTTGTAGCCCTATGAATCTACTTTCCAACCCCACAAGTCAGACCGAGATTGGAGTCTTCAACAAAGAGTTATGCTCAATCTCCCACGATGACCTGATTATAGACTAGTTCAGTATTGCAAACTTGTACGAAGTGTCACGTGTCATTGTTTCTACCTTCGGTCTTAAAATTGCTACAAACTACAGTCATGCACTTTCATCCATTGTTTACAGAATTCAAATCTGATGCTCGAAACGAAAGTTATGATGATTTTCTCTAGGTCACCTATTTGACACTGAAATTTCGAGCCTGCGAAAACCCTAACTTCCAGAGATCATATCTTCGAAACTATAGCGAACTAAGATCTTAAATTTTTACACGATATTCACTAAGATTTTGGGTCCACGTGGTCGAAATTTCAGCTTCTAAAGCCTCGTAGAAAAAAATTTATAGAAAAAATTCCAAGATTACCAGTTTGAAAAAGTGAAACCCTAGAATCCAAAGCTCTAATACCAAATGTTATGCAACCAGCTCACAAAATAGAAGAAAAGATAGATCAATGACTTAAAAATTATCCACTTCGAGGGGAAACCTCCTTTGCATTACATAAATGAACAATTATTAGATGATTCAAATGACAAAACCTCCTTTCTATATATAGGAATGTAAGGGGTCACAATATAATTAGAGCCGACATAATAATAATAATGTAAGGGCACAACAATAACAATAGTGGGCTTCTATGGGGCACAGTAATAACAAAATGGGGACTGCATGGCCACAACAATAACAATAAGGGGGCTACACTAACAATAACAATAAGCGGATACACTAGTATTATAGGGACCTAACAACTTCACTGGAGAGAACGTGGCCTTGATACCAGTTGTTACAAATATTGAGAGGAGCGAGGGGGGGTATCAATATTTCGTGTCAGATCAAGTTTTTCTTAGTTTATACAGTTCTTTGTAATGTTAAATGAACCATAATTTAATGAATAAGACATTATGCATTAGATTTAAGCATAAGCAGTAAACTAGGTGAACCATAAGAATGCAACACATCAACACATGGACACCAGATATTAGGTGGAAAACCCAATTGGTAAAAACCACCGATATTTTTGTCTTTGTCTTATTATTATTATAAAGAAAATCTTCTATTACATCCTGCATTGGCGCAGGCTCCTACCTGCTGGTGGCTACCACCTCCTCTTGTTTCTCCAACTACCACTAGAAGGAAGCCACCACTCTCTGATCAAATTCTTCGGCCACCGCCTTAAGGGAGCTACCACTCCCTCATTGAAGGCTCCAACTATCAGACCCTTATGGACCATGTTTCAAAACCCTTCACACTAGATCCACCTAACTCAAACACAAATACTGCAAGCCATGTTTCACCCAACTTTCAAATTGGACCCACATATAACACTCTACTCAATCTATGAATAACAAGATACCCAAACCTCTCTTATCAACAATCAAATTTGTTGCACAATTGACAACAAAACTCTCTGTAATAACGAAATCAGCGATTCGCAAGCCATAACCGCAAACATCAGCAATCAATCAAAGTCTTTGCTCATACAAGTCATGCTCAAACCCACTATAAGATAAATGTCCATGAACCATCAACAACATGTAATTGCAAAAACCCTCTCTCTTAGCCTGGACATCAATGCCAAACCATAATCAAATCTAGCAACATAAGAATTCTGACAAACAACATCATTTATTAACCTTTTATCACTCTAGCCAACACTTTGACTTCACTCAAACCCAAACATTACATTAGCTCATCAAGATAATACATCAACCAATAATCATACTTCAATACATCGACAAAAACCCTAATGGGAGTATACTCATGGCATTAACCTTTCACCATACAAGTTGCAGCATCATCATGACAACTTCATATACCTTACAACATCATTATCAAAAAACCTACCAACATACTTATAATGAATCCAACATTCATGTTGTCACAAAGCCTTAGCTCATCAACATATTGATGTCAACTTCAATCGCAATAACAAGTAGCATACATCATAATGATTCAACACCCTAGCAACATATGACAATATATCTCAATCAACAAGGCATGTAACCATACAATATTGTCCCTACAATAAGCATCTTAGCATGCAAACTCTCTAACATTTTTGTCAAGCTTTTCACAATTGAATCATCATAGAAACGCAGTTATGCTCAGCCCCTAATTTGTTTGCATACAATATCTCTACAAGATAGAAACTCATCAAATGACAAGCAACAACATGAACATCAAATTCATAGGCAAGTATTTAAACTTTGTCATATAAACATATGTTCTCAAGGTGTTGATCTTTGAGAGCAATACTCTTTCATTTAACCTTTGCACACTACGCATTCACCTCTGTCACTGCACACTCCTCTGGTCTTGTTGATCTGTGCATTGATAGATTAACATAAAGACTCTATGCGCTCATTTAGATGTGTAGACCCTTGTAAACCAATGATCTTTGTACATATTTCTACAAAGAACCTCGTAACAAAGCTCTTTAGAAAGAAACTACAGAAGCCCACAATTTGATTATATGTGTACATCAATATATCATTAAATACTCGGTCATATTTTTTTTTGGGTGATCTAAGGGTTTCAATACTGAGGTAGCTCTGATTTACCATTCCTATAGTCGCATTGAATAATACTAAGGAGCTAAACAAAAGTTATATTGTGCACACAAGTCTACAAAGCCTTAAACAATTATGATTCACTCATACTAACAAAACCTCTAGCAAATTTATCTGATACACATAATAAAAGGACCACTAGCCAACAATTTGATCGATCAAGAACAATGAGGGGTTCGAAAATGTTTAATCAAACCATGACCATGTCTACTCACCATATATCAAAGAACAAACCAAACAATGAAGAACTTTAACCAAATTCCCTTCAGATCTCTCATTAAGTAGATAGATCTAGGCCTCCTCCTTGCGCCCTGGTGCAATCACTTGTTCCAAATCATAACTCATGAAGAATGCACACATAGACTGATCGAACTCCTTGCCTTTTAATAGCTCTTCTTCCTTAAGATTACCATGGGAAAATATGAGGATTTTGTTGCTGGTAATGTTGATCGTATCAAATAGCGATATTCATCCTTGCATGCACGGATTCCTTAGGCAATACAACAGTTTAGCCCTTGGATTTTTTTTTTTTTCCCTTGCAGGTATTGTCACACCCTTTGTTCTCAAGAGCCACACTATAACACAGGTCACATGCTCTATAGGGAATGTTATAATGCGTTGTGTTTACTTAGAGAGACACGTTGTCTGGATCCTTTACCCAAAACTCTATCAGAATGCTTAAACACTTCACCAGGAATCTCCATTGCCTGTCCAACCTCTTTTGCAAGCATCAAGACATCATCATCAAACTCCATCTTGTCAAATTCCTATGCATCATCTTGCAATTCCTCTATAAGTATCACAACCCGATTGCCTTGCCTTGTTAGCATTCCTCTATAAGCATCACATCTTGATTGACTTGTTGACATCAATGTTGACTTGTTGACATCAATGCCAACCATGCTACCAACGATTCCCGAGCTCATTCATGAAAACATATGCCCTAGCTTATTATGATGGTAGAGCTTCTCATTAGTGTAAAAGGAAGCATAATGTGGTAGTGTTAGAATCAATATTGAAGTATTATTTTTAAAGGAATTTATAATTACAAGTTTTAAAAAAAAAACATTTTCATTTAAAATGTTATGGGGATTCCAAAACCTTCTAAATGGTGTGAGGAAAGTAAAATACAAAATAAGGATAATAAAAGCAAATCTTCATAATAAGTAGAACAACATTTCCTCCATGGGCTTCTCATGGCTCCTCTATTTAATCTTCCATCTCATATTGATGGCTTTTTTTAAAATATTTTGATCATTTATAATACAAATATCACCAATAGTTTTATAATACCAAGCGGAAGTGGTTGCCGAATATTTTGATTCAAAGTTACATTATTTACGGGAATAATAACCTCTTGAAAATAGTATCTCTTGTGACCTAACTAAATGCCTAAATTTCCAATTTGATGATACCTTCTTCATAAAATAGAACAAATGACACCTTCTTCATAAAATAGAACAATGTCCCATTACTAAACAAGTGAATTTACTAACAAAGTTGCTTATACCTACCTACTAATGTAGTAATTCTATGTAATCCAAAGCGATAGGATTATCGGTTTCAAAGAAAACACACAATATTTAATAAATACCCACATTATCTCAAACAATTGCCTTCGAAAAAAAATATATAGCTATGGCTTAATATAGATATGGAAAATGTAGAAAATGTAACTCCCTGTATGATACGATTTTGACAATTGAACACACTTAGATTTGTTAAAGGCAAATCAACCTTTTACAACAACATTATAGCATGTATCACTATAAATATATTTGTTTAATTTTTTTAGTCTTAATGGGATGTTGTCATTGCGATTGTGCAATATTCTCCAATACTTTGTCTTGATGTTCCTTGAGATAGTTTATTTCCCCCACAAATAATTTATACCCTTAACCATTCCCCGTGAGGTTTGAACTTGAAATCCAATGGGAACTAAATGTTGAGAAATATAAGGCATTGGTATTAGGAGATTTCTCTTTAAAGATAATTGCTTGTGAATGTTGTTTACTTCTTTAGATTAGGATCTTCTCTTTGATTAGATTATTATAGTGATCTTCATCAAACAGCTACCAAAGCATAAACAATAAAGAGACAAGAGACACAGAATGTAGGTGATCAGTGAAGGCCAAAACCTCTCCAACTTGAGAGGAAAAACCCAAACGAATTCTTCTTCTTATAGAGACTTAAAATGACGAATACCAAGACCATGACCAAGACCCTTGACACAACAACCTCTCCAAGACCAAGTCACAAGCCTTCTTGATTCAACTTCTTCTTCCTTGAGTCAGCGATGGTCAAACTTCTTCCTTCTCCCACTCGCTCCGTTATCCTTCAGATTTCGATCCCTTGTTTTGGATTTGCAAATTTCGGCCCTTCTTTAAAAACCCTAGTTTTAGTAATTGAGAGAGATTTTGTCCCTCAATTTCCTTCACTTCAGATGGAGACTTTTTCACCCTCAACTCGGCTTGAGAATCGACTTGTTGTCTCCCTAAATCTACCCTCTCAAGATGACTATGATATATCGGCCCTTTCTGCAGTAGACAGTACTAGATTCTCGTACATGTGAGGTGTTAGCCCAAAAACATATCATAAAATAAACTCGGTGATGATCCTCGTTTCCTCGCTTGGTGATAGGAATCTTCGTAAAATCTTCGCACTTCTATTTCTCTCGTTCTTGATTGACTAAGTTGTGTTCTCAAATGGAGGTCGAGCTGCCCTATATATAGTGGTTTGTTCATCAAAATAAGCCAACTTGAACTGGTCCCTAGGCCAACATGTCATACTAGAACCATCCTTAGGCCAACTTCAAGGTGAGCTTATGACATGGTCTTGGAGGGTTAACAAAATTTCTTTTACAATGAATTACATGCTCAAACGGGATCTTCAATCCTTGACATTGACTTCACTAAACGTTATGACTTGATGACCAAACCTAATAGCTCACAATGGGAGCTTTAACTAAAACTAAAATTCCTTGATCATGAAACCCATGCTTCAAGTATTACAAAAAATAATTTTATTTTTCTTCTTTACATCAATTACATAAAATCTTGATTACACATGTCATTATGAAGACCAAACCTAGTTACATTTTTCAACACTCCCTCTTAACTAGGGAGGTATTCATAATCCATACAAGGTACTTGGACATTCTCAATCTAAAGAATTCTCATAAGAAGATTTGGAATGGTAACCCATATGTATAGCATCATATCATCCAGCATTGTCACATAGCAAGGCCTTGAGTAACCGCTCTATCTCTCCACAAGTTTAGAGCTCAATGTTGGCAAGACCAATGATGTATAGACACCCTCATCATTGTCTCTCTTGGAACATGCCCTACATGGGTTCTTAGAGTGTGTTCCACCATGACTATTCTTATCTTGGATTCCTAGTCCTCAAAGAATATTGGTCCTCTACGACTACTCTTATCTTGGATGCCCTCACTCATCCTCAAAGAGTATCGAATGCCATATGTTTACCTAATCCTCCATTTTTCTTCCCAAGGGAAGACAAGAATGATGTGTCTATCTTTCCACTAAGTGAATGTACCCATTCATATAAGAGGAATGTACCCAAGCTCCCTCTTTAATTAGGGACTTGACCAAGCTCCCTTTTGATTAGGGACTTACTTCCAACAGCTCTTCAGGTGGAGATCGTGGGACAAATTGTTGCTTGTAGAACTCCTTCCTTTGATGTCATGAATCCTTTCGTTGTTATAGAGTCTACATCTTTCGAGACTTCTTTGTAGGGCACAGACCATTCATCACTTTCATCCATGAGTCATGCATGTCATAATTTCTTTCATTGGAAAGTGATCCATTAGTCCATATTTGGTCTTCCTTCATGCCATGATGCCTTCTACAAGCCACGTTTCCTCAAGGATCTTTCATCCTGCTCTATGGTCATTAGTGGTGGAAGACATCCACAGCGCTTACCTTTGCATCCTTGCATAAGCCCATCCAAATATGAACATTAAATCAAAATTACCTTTGTAATGGTCTTTCATCATGACATCTTTCTGTTTGCATCAGCATCATGCATACATGTTGACACATCTCTAAAAGATATACATTGTCAAGGGTCTCCTTTTTCAGACTTCTTTAAGGTCTTCATATATTTCATGGAGATATCATAGCCAAATCTCTCAATCCTCAGATGTTAACTGCATTCTCCATAGTTGCATATTTCACGATCTCTTCCTTTTTTTACACATTTCCTTCCAAGAACTTTCGATCATAGTTCCTCCAATTATTTTCAACCACCTCATATTTCATATCAGGACATATTATGTTGATTTCATTTAGTCAATGTGTGACCCATGCCTTTCTGCATCTTTTCAATGGATGAGATCATTTTATTTTGATCAAGAGAGAGCATGTATACATGTTACCTGCAACCATATGGCATGACTCTAATTTATCAAATACAAGCATATGTACCTCATTTTTCGTTTAGGTCATCTAGACTTCGTTCAGCAATTTCCTTGATCGAAAGAACTTCTTTTGACATCATAACATCATCCCATGAATTCCTACAAGTTGGAGTTCTTCATGAAACCCTTGCTTCCTTTTAAACAGTGAATCTTCCATGAAGATTCCAACAGAGGATCTTAAGTATCCTTATTCAGCAAATGTTTCAATTTCACTGATGTATGATGAGTTTTGTCCTAGATGAACTTTTCTTCTTCTCATAAGTACCACTTATGCTTCTAATGAGGTTACCAAGAGCTATATCCTTCCATAGATGACTGTCATAGACTTTTATTCTAGCTATCCTTCATGCTTCTCTATGATGATGTTACAGGCTCTTGCTTTCAATAGTTCTATGATGTTATGATGCATCCTATCATACTCCTTGGAGACTTATGACAGCCATATCTTACAATAGAAAACTTGAAAAGAACTAGGTGAGGAAGACTACCTCAATCATAGTAGAGATATTTTACTTCCTCCTTCTTGGATTTCTTCATTTCAGCTTCCTCCACTTCTTCAATGATATGGGCTTCTCTATTCCCCTTTTGTTATTTTTCATCTTGAGCTTGGGACAATGTCTCTTGTAATGCCCATATTCCTGACATCAATAGCACTAAATTTTCCAAATTTTCCCTTTCTTTTTGTCATTGTAGCATATGCTCGATTTTGCTCACTTGATCCTACATCAGTTTTTGCCTTCAGCCCGGTTTCTTCAATCTTGCATAGTGACCAAAGATCCTTGAATGGAGTAGCTTCTTTCTTCCCATAAATGCTTGAAGTAAAGTTGCATTCCTCTGGTAGTACATTTAGTACTACTGCAGTCATCTCTTAGTCCGACATTATTTCTCCCAGATCTTGAAGTTGATCCCTGATTTCATATATCCTCACAAAGTACGAGGCTATTCCTTCTTATTTTGATATCCTTAGCTTGTAGAGTTCTTGCCTTAATGAGATAACTTCTCTTACAGTGCTTACGGAAAACAACTCTACAAATTTGTCATATATTTCTTTTGAGGTTTCGAGTTTAGCCACATATGGAATGAGGGGATCCTTGATGGATTCTATGAGAATCCTTTGAGCCCTTACTTCCCCTTTCATAAATCTTACAAGTGCTTGAGCATCTTCTTTTAGAGGTTTGGTGATTGAACCCTTCACATGTTCCATGACCTCATTTTCAATGAGATTCAGATTTATCTTCTTCCATGCAAGAAAGTTCAAAGCCCCAACCAACTTGTTGCTTTCCTTGCAAAAGGAAATTTTGACACATTCAAATGTAGACATAAATATACTTAATTGTGAAGATGCTTCTTCCACTGGTTACTTCTTTGAGTTTGATGATAAAATAGATAATAGAAAACTTCTTCTTGATGAAGAAAGTTCTCTTCAATAGTGATCCTTGATTCCACAGAGAGGGAGATCACTTTAGATCCTTTGATGATGATGTCCTTGTTGATAATGATTGATGATGACTTCTCGATGTCTTGATGCTTCTTGGATGATCTTCTTCAAGGATAAGGATTTTATTTTGAGATGAAATTCAACGAGAGGGAGATTGCCTTAGAACTTTCAATGATGATGACAATGTCCTTGAACTTGCTTCTCTTGGATTAATAGACTCCAAGTTACTTTGATTTGTAGATCTCTTCAACTTGAGTAGATGTAGGGTCTTGGTCTTCTTTTTCTTGATGATGATTTGAGTGAGGATTCCAAGACTTCTTCCGGTGTAGACTTCTTCTTTGATCGAGGGTTTTGACACTTATTTGTAGATCTTAACTTTAAGATTTTCTTCTAGATTTGCTTGATGCCCTTTCGTCTTGAATGCTTGAGTGTCCCTTGATGAGATGCCCTTCCTTGATTTTGTCACCTTAGCTCTGATACCATGTTGAGAAATCTAAGGCATTGGTATTAGGAGATTTCTCTTTAATGATAATTGCTTGTGAATGTTTTTTACTTCTTTAGATTAGGATCTCTCTTTGATTATATTATTATAGTGTTCTTCTTCATCAAACAACTACCAAAGCATAAACAATAAAGAGACAAGAGGCACAGAATGTAGGCGATCAACCAAGGCCAGAACCTCTCCAACTTGAGAGGAAAAACCCAAACGAATTCTTCTTCTTATAGAGACTTCAATTGACGAATACCAAGACCATGACCAAGACCCTTAACACAACAACCTCTCCAAGGCCAAGTCACAATCCTTCTTGATTCAACTTCTTCTTCCTTGAGTCAACGATGGTCAAGCTTCTTCCTTCTCCCACTAGCTCGGGTATCATTCATATTTTGGTCCCTTGTTTCAGATCTATAATTTTCGGCCCTTCTTTAGAAACCCTAGTTTTAGTACTTGAGAGATATTTTGTCCCTCAATTTCCTTCGCTTGAGATGGAGACTTTTCTCCCTCAAGTCGGCTTGAGAAGCCACTTGTTTTCTCCCTAAATCAGCCCTCTCAAGATAAATGTGATATCACAGTGCTTTCTACAGTAGACAGTACTAGATTCTCACACGTGTGGAAGTGTTAGCCCAAAAACAAATCAAAAAATAAACCCGGTGATGATCCTCCTTTCCTCACTTGGTGATAGGACTCTTCTTGAGATCTTCGCACTTCTATTTCTCCCTTTCTTGCTTGACCGAATTGTTTTCTCAAATGGAGGTTGAGTTACCCTATATATAGTGGTTTGTTCATCAAAATAAGTCAACTTGAACTAGTGCCTAGGCTGACATGTCATACTAGAATCATCCTTAGGTCGACTTCAAGGTGAACTTGAGACATGGACATGGAGGGTTAACAAATTTTCTTTTACAATGAATTACATGCCCAAATGGGTCTTCAATCCTTGACATTGACTTCACTATACTTTATGCCTTGATGACCAAACCTAATAGCTCACAATGGGAGCTTTAACTAAAAATAAAATTCCTTGATCATGAAACCCATGATTCAACTATTACAAAAAATAATTGTATTTTCTTCTTTACATCAATTACATAAAATCATTATTACACATGTCATTATGAAGACCGAACCTAATTACGTTTTTCAACACTAAATTCCACACAAAACAACCTTCAAGTCATAGATTAAATAGATTGAATATTATGTATAAAAAACATCTTAGAAGAAAGCAACCTCATAGATTATATAGATTTAACATTATATATAAAGAACATCTTAAAAGAAAATGAACTTTGTTTTTAATCTTCTCTACATTTTATATATATATATATATACAAACAATTTATTTCATATTATTGTAAACCTATTTTTTTCTTAATCTTCTCTACTTTATATATATTATAAACTTTTTGGAATATATATATATATAAACCTATTTTTTTAACATTTAATTATCAATTTATTCATTTATATATAATATTTATTTCATAATTTTTATGTTAGTAAAATAGTATATTTAATTAAATTAGTATAAAAATATTTATAAAAAAAATCATCAAAAAAAATGAATTAAATTAACTTTTAAATATTAGAATTTTATTGATGTCAAAAAAACACCATCTTATCATTAGATAATTGCATGAATTTGAAGTGTGTGTGTGTGTGTGTGTGTGTGTGTGTGTGTGTGTGTGTGTATATATATATATATATATCAACAAAAACAAATACTTAATTTTACAATAAATGCAAAATGTGTAACGTTAAAAGAGAGAGAGGGAGAGAGAGAAAGAGACACAATAACATGCTCCTCTTTAGTGCATATTTTGTAGACAGACTCTTCTAACTATGACAACGCCTATCTATTACACATACTTGCTTTAAATGCAAGTCATTAGCTCATGATTCTGATGTTCATGGTTTTACCAAAGGTACGTCAAGGTTTCGTGACCATGAGCATTGCATATGGAACCTTGACATACTTTTGGTGAAACCATATGCACGAGGAATTGTACATGGTAGCTCACATTTAAGGCAACTCAATATAATGGATAGGTGTTGCCTTCTAGTGATTGCTTGTTCCATGTCCTGGATGGCCTGCTCAAATTTTATATTTTGTTGAGATGATTGAAGCTAGGTGTATGAGTTTTAGCTTAAGTACAATGGCAACAAAACTCACTTGCCCATGTTGGTATGTACCAAACTACCAGACATTCTAGCCAACGATTTCTTCTCAAGAATTTTATTCATTGTTGGTACCCAACAAAACTTTCATTTCAAGACCAAAATAATACCAATGTTGAATAATTGAAACCTAATCAAATAACAATTTTGAAGCCCCGGTGACATCTATGGTTATGTTGGAACTTGGAACGAAACAAGGAGGGAAAGGGGTAGAGCTCCCTTGAACAGTAATCGAAATGTCATGTAATTAGTAGGTTCGTGTTTGGGAAAAATATCTGAAGTTCTCAAAAGGTAAGGCAACATCTATCCTCCAAACAGACTTGCCTTAAATGTGAGTTGTCAAGTACAATCCCTCATGCTCATGGTTCCACCAAAGGTACATCAAAGTTTCATATGCAATGTGCGTGTTCATGGAACCTTGATGTACCTTTGGTGCAACCATGAACTAACAACTTGCATTTAAGGTGACTCTTTATGGAGAATGGATGTTGCCCAAAAGGTAATGGATCTACAACTTTTTCAACTCCCATAACTAAGACGCAACTGCTTTTCCTTCCTCTATGTAACGATTGATGTCATTGGAAGCTAGGCCTTCCATAAATTTCGCCGAGTTGAAGAGACCTTTTAACTATCCACGCCTTATCTTTTTCCATCCCAATTTCCATGTCCAATCATTCAAAGGAGAGTAAAGGTTGTTCAATTGACACTAGATTGAGTTTGCAAGTCCTTCTCATGCACACACAATAATGTAATATTGTTTTAAATCTTCACATTTAATATTGTGAGAAGCAACCTTGAATTAAAGTTGTCGCATGTCCAGTTGCTCTTCCGCCCCTATTAACTAGGTTGAGTTTGCAGGTCCTCCCTACACATTAATGTGAAATTTGCAACTTCAAAAAATTTCAAATAAAAAAAAAAAAATATATATATATATATATATATATAAGATAAAAGATAAAATAATATAATATAATATAATAATTGAATTAATTAGTGTGGTATAAAGTAAATAAATACTTTAAGATATAAGTACAAAGTGAGATTGCAAGTGTTATTACTAATTACAATATAATTTTTGAATTTTATGTTTTTTAATTTGACAAAAATATTTTAAAAGATATAAAATTAAGCATTTAACATTAAATAAATAAATAAATATTTATTAACAATTTAATATTTAATTTAATATTTATATGTTTAAAATTATTGTAAAACCATAACAAAATTGTTATATTTAAAATAATAATGATCAATTTTTACAATATACTCTGATTAACAAATATAATAAAAAAAATCTACAATCACAATTCTCATAGGTTATGATCCTACAACAATATCAACATTTTATTATTATGATCTAATTAAACATTAATTGTTTATATTGCACTCCTTCACATATTATTGTGATTTAATTAAGCATTAATTGTTTATATTACACTCATTTACATTTACTTCAAAATAGAACATCTAAAAATATAATAAACTATAAAAATCTTTACTTCAAAATAAAGCATCTGAAAATGTAATAAACCACAAGAAGTGCAAAGATTAAAGGACTTTTTGCCTTAAAATCATACAAAATTTTCCAAATATTTAATCCTTTATGTTTCTGAAATTATTATTTTTTTTCATGTGACAGGTTACTTTACTATTTCTAAATTATTAACTTTTTTGTTTCTAAAACTATTCCCCTCTTTTATTTTGCAGGTTCCTGCACACCATCAAATGAATTTTCAACAGCTATATCCAAATCAAAACTAAATTATAAATTTCTAATTTTACAAGCTGCTACTAAAAATTTCCACCTGTCAAACAAAATTGGACAAGGAGGCTTTGGTACGGTCTATAAGGTAATGCCCACATTCATCTTATACTATTGATTTTTTGAAGTTTTTAATTCGTATGGATAAATTTACATTATGATTGAACAATGTAAGTTGGAAATGTTGGGAGGGAGTTTATAAGGTAATGCCCACATTTATCTTATATTATTGATTTCTTGAAGTTCTTAATTCTTATGGATAAATTTACATGATCATTGAACAATATAAGTTGGAAATGTTCGCAGGGAGTTCTACTAGATCGTAGAGAGATTGCTGTGAAGAGACTATCTACCAATAGAGAACAAAGTGTGAAAGACTTTTTCAATGAAG
Organism: Pinus albicaulis; assembly: GCA_034641835.2. Taxonomy (NCBI): domain Eukaryota; kingdom Viridiplantae; phylum Streptophyta; class Pinopsida; order Pinales; family Pinaceae; genus Pinus; species Pinus albicaulis. The sequence goes on from CM076573.1 coordinate 27,860,971, forward strand.
TGAATTTGATAAGTCATGTGCAACATAAAAATCTTGTCAAACTACTTGGGTGTAGTGTGGATGGCCCAGAGAGACTTTTGGTTTATGAATATCTTGTAAACAAGAGCCTTGATCACTTCTTATTTGGTAATCTTTCTTAACTCTATAAATTTACTTTAATTACAAAGAATGTGCATGTCTAACATCATTTTACCAAATTATATTTAAGTTATTTGTGAAAGAGGTTCAATTTTGAACAGATCAAAACATGGGCAAGTTGTTGGATTGGCGGAGGAGGTTTGAGATTATACTAGGAACTGCCAGTGGGTTGGCTTATCTTCACCAAGAATCAGATATACGCATCATCCACAGAGACATAAAAGCCAGCAATATTCTACTAGACCAACATTTCAAGCCTAAAATTGCAGATTTTGGGTTGGTTAGATATTTTGCTGAAGATCAAACTCATCTTAGCACAACAATTGTTGGAACTAGGTGAGAATAGACTAAATTAATAACCCAAAAATAAAGCTTTTATTAAAAAGTGTGGCTAATTCTTATTGTTGTTTTGGCAGAGGTTATATGGCTCCAGAATATCTTGTACATGGCCATTTGACAGAAAAAGTTGACATCTATGCCTTTGGGGTGCTAGTTCTTGAGATTATTAGTGGAAAAAAAAATTCATCTCCTATACACACCAATGACATGCCATCTTTGTTGACTTTGGTAATGACCTAACCTCATCATGCTTGATATTGGTTTCATCTTAGTAAAATGTTGTGATAATATTCAAAGCTATAATATATTTATGATGCAGGTGTGGAACCATTATCTATCTGGCACCATTTCAAACATAATAGATCCCAATATCGAAGAAAACTTGATGGAGGAGGTAGTACGAGTTATTCAAATAGCTCTCCTTTGCACGCAGGCTTCTGCAACACTACGTCCTTCTATGTCTAAAGTTATCGCATTCCTCATTAGCAAAGACATCAATATTCCAACAGCTACTGAACCCCCATTTATAAATGTCATCCATTCAGAGTCAAATATTGGTGCTACATCAAACCATTCACAATCAAATAATTATGATCCCCTATCAAAGATTGGTTCCCCCCCTGCCACTACAATATCATTGAACACCATTTCAACAAGCTCTTTTGGGCCGAGATAAGGGAAAAAGTTTTCAAATATTGGAAATTAGCTAATCCCACATGGTTGTGGGGAGTGATTAACCTTCTTTAGATAAAAGATGTACATTTGATTTTCTTCTTTACAATTTCTATGAAACTTTTATTAAAATGGAATCAAGAAATCTCTTTTGAGAATGCATTGAAAGGTAATGAATTTTACATGCAATCTATGGATCTAATGTGGTCACAATGAGCACAACAACTCTTATATTATTGTCATGAAATTGCCAATTCACTTATAAGAATGGATTTGAAGAACCAAGATTTTTATGTCTAATCTATGGATCTAATGTGATGAATTCAAATCACAATAAACACAAGAATAATTTCACTAATGTCAGTGGAATTTATTTTTCTTTTATGAAAATGGATTGGAAAACACAATTCTACATCCAATCTATGGATGTAACGTGATCAGTTTAAACCACAACAATTACAACATTGCTAGACTATGAGAATGTCGTTGAATAAGAATATTTGTATTTATTTATAGTCTACAATAAATACAATTCTCTGGCTTCATCTAATGTGGATCATCAAATTCAAACTATGATAAAATAGCAAAAGATAGAAATCATTCACATTTACATAAATACATTCATAAATCAAATAAGAAATACTATAAAAAATGAGGGAAAAATTTTGAAGATGGAATGTCTAAAACCCACTCTACAAGTGGAAACATAAAAAGTGAAGTAAATCATTTGGTAGATACAAGAAATTAGAAGTATTAGAACCTTTGTTTGCTACATTGAATAGATCAAAGAGAAGTTGAACTAATTAGGACAAACCAAAGAAAGTTGAACATTCCTAACTATTATATCAAAGCACTCTCCATTGAAGCCCCAATAATTAAAGCTACAAATCTTCGTGCTAGCTACATTATCATAGAGATTAATACTATAACCTATTGTGTCAACTAGTTTTCTTATTTATGTTCTTTCCATTCATCCACCAAGAATGCCACTGATTTATGTTAATACGTTCATCATCTTGGCCATATATGATTGCCTAGTTATTCAAATAGAATAGAAAGGATAAATTCAAATAAAGCCTACATTCGTCCTTCAAATGAAGATCACTAATACTTTGCCATCAAATCATTTCCCAAGCAATGAAGATTTAAGGAGTTAAATTTCAACATGGGGCTAATTTTCTATTTTTTCCAAAAATATTATGCCAATTTACATTTTTTTCCAATAACGATTTTCTAGAATTTTGTAGGACAATTATTTTACTTCAAAAAATCACCAAAATTTATCAAAAAGTATATAAAATCCTTAAAACATTGAATATTTTAAAAAAAAATATAGCCAAAATTTTTATAGTTGGCATATTAATACTTATTAAGATTCACCCAAATTTATACAATTTAAGATAAGAACGGATTTTGAAAAATCCTACTCCCACATAAAGGTAAGCAATATAGAACTAATGAGTATTTTTTGCTAGCTAAAGCCACCATGGGGATCTCCACTAGTGCATATTGTGCCAATGAATTCCCCTGGCTCCATTCCTTTCCAGTCATCCTCTATGAGAATAAATCACAAACAACGGCTAATTTATGAAAAACATGCCGCCTGGAATGTGTTAATTTTTGGCAACTAGTAAGAAGTTTCCTAGCCCACAATTTTATTAAACTTCAAGTAATTAAATAAAAGGAATTATATTTTGATCCTCAAGTCGGCTTCAAATTGGAGGGAAAATTATTAATTTGAAATTTCCCCAAGTCGGCCTCATGTCGGCTTGCCGCCAAGAGGCACCTTTTCGTATTGACGAATAAGTATAAATACCCCATTGGGGTGACCTCCAAAAGGCAATTTGATGGTTCTTATGGCTCTGAGATTTTGAGTCTCACTTATGGGTTTCGCAAAGGGTTATGGTTCGGTCTGATAGGACTCCTCTCGCTTTGCCTCAGTCACATGTCCTCACTCTGCATTAGCTACAGATCTATACAATCGCTATCAAATAGAGTGATTGTATGTCTTCACATTAGTTACAAGCCTCTCATTACCGAACTCTCGTTGAATATTATACTTTCGCTGCTCTGTAAGAACCCCTCTCTCACATTGACTAAATGCTCTCGATGATGATGCTCTACCTCAGGATCATATATTCTCGATATCTATATGTTGTTGCACTCTCAATGCCACAATGACATTTGAGCCTTGTACAATGACATTCAATATATTTAGCACAGTGACATTCTACTCTCGCATAGGCTACAAGACTCCATCTACTAGACTATATTGTGCTTCGCTTCAGGACTACACTTTAACCCTACAAGGATTTCACTTGTGTTACAAGACTACTCTCATATGATCTCATATTGGTCTCGCTTCTCCATTCTATGATTTCTCATTGGTATCTATGTTCTATGATCTTTCATTTGACACATTCTTGCATCTCTATAAAGAGCATGGATACTATTTGTATCATTGTATATGGCATTAACTTATTAAATCGTTTCTCTGCTCTATAGTTAGTTGTATGGTAATCATGGTATGGGCATCGCATATATATTATATAATCGTATCTCACATGGCATATCTATGGCTCCGGCATATGCATCAAGTGTAATTATCATTGTATGCATTGTTCACTACCTTCAGTGAAGTAACACAACAGAGGTATCTTCATTGTAATAGTAGTATGTTGTGGCTCAAAGGATTCTCATAGAACCCATAAAGGATCCCCTCATCCCATATGTATCTAAACTCGAAACTTCAAAATAAATCTATGACAAACTGGTAGAGTTGTATTCCGTAAGCACTGTTGGAGAAGTCAACTCATTAAGGAAAGAACTCTGCAAGCTAAAGATGTCTAGGGAAGATGGAATAGCCTCATACTTTATGAGGATATCTAAGATTCGGGATCAACTACAAGATCTGGGAGAAGTCATGTCTGATAATGAAATGACTACAGTTGTATTAAATGCACTACCGAAGGAGTGGGGAAACTTACTTCAAGTATTTATGGGGTGAAAGAAGCTACTCCATTCCTAGATCTATGGTCACTATGCAAGATTGAAGAATCTAGACTAAAGGCCAAATCTGATGTGGGAGCAAGTGAGCAAAATCAAGCTTATGTTGCAATAACAAGAAAGGGGCAATTTGGAAAGTTTGGTCCTCATAAAAAGAAAAAGAGCATGGCTAAAATACAATGCTATTGGTGTCAAGAATATGGGCACAATAAGAGATATTGTCCTAAGATCAAGAAGGACAATAACAAAAGAGGAAGAGAAGAAACTCACATCACCAGGGAAGTGGAGGAAGCTAAAAAGAAGAAATACAAGAAGGAGAAAGTAACAAATCTGTTGGAAATACTGAGAGGGGGGGTGAATCGGTATTTCTTAGCAATTAGCACTTTCTAATCCTTTTCAAAGCATTAGTCATTCTTTAGATATTATTAATGTTCTTTTTCATCAATTATCAACTATAGACAACACCATACAACAATGCAGGAAGATAAAACAATAGACACAAATATTTTTAGGTGGAAAACCCCCTTAGAGTCAAAAACCACCGAATGTTTCTCTAGTAAGTGTCTTCTCTCTTTAAAAGAAATACTAATTACGTCAAGATTTCAGCTACAACTGAAAAATGCGACAACCCCCTAATTCATAGGCCACGGCGTGTAGGACGCTACTAAACCCTAATATCTTGTTGCAACCAAAAGGACGGCCCAAGGCCCTGTAGATCAGGCCACAACCTGATGAGTGCCCCAACACTCTGTTTACCAATTGTTGTTGGAAAGGATGTTTCGTTGCCCTGTTAGTTTATCAACCACAACTGAATGGACGCCACAACACCCTGTGCAAGCCACAACTTGCCCTAACACCACCCTATCGTCCTGAAGTGTTCTCAGGTCACAACTTGAAGGTGACTCCAATCACCCAAAAGAGTAGGTAAATCACGTTTCACAATTTTCAGACTGGATCCCCTTGTGCTTTGAATCAATAGAAAAAGGTTGCAATGAGTATGTATATCCTGTCAAGTCCTGCTGCCCAAAACTATTCAACTGACCACTCCCAAGTCAACCCACTGAACAATCACTAATCATTGTACATTACTAATAATTGTACATCATGTCGCTCCTCAAACTGACCATATCATGTCCATTGTCATTGAATTGCTTATGAATGAGTAATCGTCAAGAGCTCATAAGCAGATCGTCACATCACTGAACCACACATCCTATAATGTGTCGAATCCAAATGTATGATGATGTCATATACCAAGATGCCACAGGTCATCCCTATGACTCGCTACCACTGCTCTCAAGCTCGACCTATAGAGAGCTGCAAGCATATGTTCCTACACTGCTGAGCACTGCTCACAATCTGCTATCCATCATTACAACAAGATGATGTGCCTCAAAAACCTTTTACCCTGGAAGGTCATAGTTAAGTTATCCTAGGTTATCATAGTCACTGTCAACTCAAAGTTCTACTAGGCAAAGACAACATATCAATGACAAATTCTCAGGTACTCTAACTTGCTCTTGCTCTAAGAACTCCCTCGGAGCTCTGCTCTCCTCAACCATCACTCCTCTACTCTCTGCATTTCCTGCCTTGTTGCTCAAGGTTGTGCCTGTCTCTACCTTGAACTTGTAGAGATTCTTCATCCTCACACATATCTGCTTCTTACATCCAAAAGCTAAGTGTTGCAGGTAAGCATTACCTCTCCTAAATATGACATCATAACCCTTGTCCTTAAGGGTGGCTACTGAAACAAGGTTTTACTTCAAGCCTAGAACATAAAGGACATCTCTGAGATGGAAGGGATTACATAACTCCCTCTGAAAACTGACAGTACCATCTCCTCTAGTCACATACATACCATCATCTCCAACTCAATTTGAAATTGCATGTCCTTCTTCAAGTGGTTGAAATACTTCTTGCTCCCGATAATGTGGAAGGATGATCCTGAATCAATATACCATACGTTTGTTGTTTGTTGAGATTTCCATCCAAGCTATCAACGACAAATCTTTCTCAAATTGTCCAAAAAACACATCTACCTCCATTGATGCAGCTACATGATCCTTATTGGACTCCTTCCGATTAAGACACTTAGTGGCATAGTGCCCAAACTTATGGCAATGGAAGCACTTTCTCTTGCTCAAATCCTTCTTCTCCTTCTCTCCCTTCTGACTGGACTCGGCATCTCCTTGGCCCATCTTGCCATTGGCTTTACCTTTGCTTGTCAAGGCAAAGTTCTCCTCGTCCTCTGCTGGAACTTCTCTACCAACTCTCATTCCTCTCCAGATTTCTTCTCGAACGCAATCACTCCATAACCTTTCCCAACTGGGAATATTGCCTCTACCACTTACTACATCTTGGAAACTATACCAAGACTTATGGATTCCTAGAAGGACAAGACTCACAAGGTCTTTTTCTGCTACTGTCTCACCCACACCACCTAGCTCATCTCGAACCTGAGCGAACTTTGAAAGGCATGTGATGATGGGCTCTCCTTTGCTCATCCAGATACTTCTTAGCTTCTCCTTAAGAGCAAGCTTCTTGGCATCACTGGAACCCTGATACAAATCTAAGATGGCTTTAAGAATTTCATATGTTGTCTTCTTGTCATGGAGATGAGGGATAATATGGTCTCTGATCCCCTCAAGAATGATCCTCCTAGCCTTGGTATCATTCGTGTTATGTTGGGCCAACTATTAGGCATTTGTAAGTGGGACTATTTGCTTCTTCACAAACTCTATCACCCATTTATCTTCCAACACCACCAATATTTGCTCCTTCCATGCACAGAAATTTGAGGCTTCCTTTAAATTGTGATCTAACCTTAGTCCTGGGAACGCCATACTACTATCCAAAGAACTGCTTTGCTCTCAAACTCTAGCGCAAGCCTTCTGCTTGATCTGCATTGTCCACTAACTGGTCAATCCAGTGCTAGTCTTTATACTAATCTTTGCTCTAATGTCATGTTAAATTTATTTGAAACTCTGCAACTACTTAGATCAATTATTGAAAACTGGAAACTAGTTAACTTTCAACAAGATACAGAGTCTCTTAACAACTTATAAGCAATGGAATAAAGACACAGAGATAAAAACACATCACACAAATATTGACACACTTGTTTTCTCAAGAAACCCAACATCAAAAACCTGCTTGCTTAATATGTTTATTTTATTGATTGTTCTTGAGCACTAGGATCTATTACAAAGCGATATGTCTCACTCTTGAGAAAGTGTTCTACATCTCACACATCTCAGTTTGATACAATTAATCTTGGCCTTCCTTGATCACTACTTGATCTTGATTCCTACACACAATTCTCCCTTTGTTGCCTCCTTGACTTGCTCTACAAAACCTACTCTCTTCTATGCACTAGAAGCCTCCTCAATCCTTGCCCAAATCCCATATTTCTTAGGACCCCAACTCCTCAAAACTTGTGCAGAACCTGCTCATAAATCTTAGTGCACTTGTGCCTCCTATATCTTAGGACACAATTTTTGCACTCCACAATGAAGGCTCTCTCTCACAACATGTGAGCTTTGTCTTGTCACAAACGTTTGTGCACAAAACTATTGAATTTAGTTGTGCCTTTGTCCTTCCTTTATGTTGGAAATTGTAACTAGGTTCAGTCTTCATAATGACCTTTTGTAATCATGACATTGTATATTTTGTATAAAGAAAGAGAAGGAAAATGTAATATGGCAGTAAAAAAAATTTCCCTAATTTATCCCTAGGGTTTCAATACAATGTATGTATAATGTGTTATTTAGCCACTTATGAACTTTAACAATCAGTACGGCATTTCTCATTCACAAGATAACTCAACAGTCATTCGACTATAATTGCAAATGGCAATAGTGATATGTAATTCAACAATAGACAACTTAATTCTAGACCACAAGTCTCGTTTGTGTCCCAACAGGAAACTGATTTGTTCCAGTTCATATACCAATATTCAATTATAAAAGTTCACATAATCAAGAATTCTAAAATTCCTTCTAACTGATGATTCCAAAACTCTAAACAAATTTGATCCTCCTAATTCGTTTTCCAAGTCAAAGTTTGGTTCAGCGACTTTAAATTATGTTATTTTTTACCACAATCTTCAAGAGGGGTTAATTTCTGATTGTTGGAAGAATGTGTCCTGCAACTTATCTTTGTTGAGGGACCACGGGTCCTTCTTGTGACAAGAAGTGATTCTTGTCGAAGCACGAAGATCATGTTCCCTGCGAAGTAACTCTTTGCATTTAATCCAAATTAGTGTTAAATTCACATATCATGATCAAGAGCCAACACCTATCGCTTCCAGGCTTCTGATTGCTTCCTTTGGTTGGTTTTACGAGGATCTCATTCCCAAAATTCTTAATCTGTCTCTGAATAATTACAGGGTTCGAAATTGTGCTTCATTGCCCTAATTGAAGATATACAAATCTTGTTTACAAGGGCATCCTGGCCAGAGCGACGATCAAACTAAGCTTGGTTTTTGGAAGCAAAATTTTGTGTTAATACCAAAATCATCCCACAATTTTGTTGTTTATTAGAAGGCCATTTATGTGCCAATGACAAAACTTCAAGAATTATGTGCCTAGAACAAGATCGAATCACCAAGTGATTTCGTTTGACTTCAGGCTATGTTTCTGCATCAGACAAAATACAAGTAGACTTTGTTGCCCTCCAATTGTCCTTGGCCCAAACAAAAATAGAGAAAACGCTGATGTATGTAGACAAAACTCTCCAGAAATTTGTTATCCCTTCAAAGGACTTCTTGTGCCATAACAGAGAGAGAAAGAAAAGTCAATTAGGGTGGGATCCTTCACCACCGAAATTGACAAAGGAAGAAAGGGGTATTAAAACCCTCAGAGTCAATGCTCAAAACAGATGAAATGATTCACACTGGATGCTCCAAAATGAATTCAAACCTCCTCTACTTATAGACTTTCTAAGGGGTTTCATATTTTTTAATTGACTAAGTGAACCTTACAAAAAACCCTTGTTTTGGGTTTTTTTGCCTAGTTGACCCAAATTTGCCCAATAATGGGTATTTTGGGTTTTTATCCCCTTTATGGAGGACAATAGCCTACAGGGATGGATAGGCTAATAATTCTTATTTGTCCTCAATTTGTAGAGGACATTACAATCCCCCCTACCCAAGATTGCTTGCCCTCAAGCAAATGCGATTTAGGTGTTGCAAAATCTACTCTCCTTCCCATGTTGCATCCTCTAGTAAATTCTTCCATCTGATGAGGTATTCTGGAATTATTCTTCCCCTTAACTTCTTTTCCTGCACGGCCATGATTCCGGAATCAATTTCAGTGGTCCCTCTTCATCTAACAATGGTAATTCAACCAAGGTGGTGACCTCCTAACCCACAACCTTCTTGAGGTATGACACATGAAATATATTTCGGATTCTGTTGTCACACGATAGCTCCAACTTGTATACCACTTCGCCCACTCTTCGAAAAAATTTATACGACCCTTAAAAACTCGACTTCATTTTTTTTGCCTCGCTCTTCTTGAGTTTAGATTGCCTATAGGGTTGTATATTCTTCTTGAGTACCTTGAGAATGTCTCGACTCTCATGTATCCAGTCTTTTGCAAGGGGTGCCTTATTGTCTCCAAAAATTTTGTCAATAAAGGAGAGCGCATCATATTCATACAAAGCCCTGAAGGGTGTCATCCCAATGGATAAGTGGTAGGTGGTGTTGTAGCAATGATCACCAAGGTACAACCACTTAATCCATGCCTTCTACTGACCTGTCAAATAGTCGCGCAGATACTCGTCAGTCCATTGATTCACAATTTCTATTTGACTATATGTTTGTGAGTGATATCTCAATTCAATTCACACTAGTCAAAAAAGTTTCTGCCAAAATGCCGCCATAAATCTACTATCGCAATCGTTGACTATATTCTTTGGCAACCCATGTAGCCTAAAGACCTTTTTGAAGAACATTTTGCCACTTGTTTTGTCGAGTAATCAGCTGGGATGGCAAAGAAGTGTGTGAATTTAGTCAACCTGACTACTATCGCATATATGCAGTCTTTGCCTTGTGCTTTGGGTAACCCTATGATGAAGTCCATTGAGATGCTCTCTCATTTCTTTTCTGGAATTGGTAGAGGTTGGAGTAAACCTGTAAGATGTGTATGCTCAACCTTATTTTGTTGACATGTCGTGCATTCCTTGACATATTTCATCACATCTTCCTTGAGCCCCTTCCATGAGAATCGTTCTTGAATCTACCTATATGTCTTGAAGAATCCTTGATGTCCAACTAAAGGAATATCATGTGTAACCTTCAAAATTTTCTCCTTGAGTGTAGATTCAAGTTCCAAGTAAATCTGGTCTTTAGAGTAAATGACTCCATCAACTATTTTGCACTTGTCATCCTAGATGATTTTGTCGACTAGTGCACAAGCAAATTGGTTCTTAGCATATTTTGCAAAGAGGTATGCCTTCAAGTCCTCTATGAGTTCCACGAGGGTGCATGCTACTGGTTTCCTGGAAAGTGCATCAACCACAACATTCTTCTTCCCCTTCACATACTCAATGTCAAAATCATAAGCTTGGATTTTGCTTACCCATTTTTGTTTTCGTTTGTTTAGGTCCCTTTATCCCAAGAAACGATGCAGGTTGTTGTGGGTTGTCCTAACTATGAACCTATTGCCCACCAAATATTGTCTAGACTTTGCCAACATGTGCGTGATAGCCAGCATCTCCTTGTCATATATGCAGTAAAGTCTTTTTGTATCTTCCACCTTCAGATTTTCGAATGCGATAGGGTGGCCCTTTTACATTAGGACAACCCCTATCCCTTCTCCTGATGCATCGCACTCTAATATGAACGGTTGACCAAAGTCAAGAAGAGCCAGTGCCGAACATGAGCTCATTATTGCCTTCATCTTATTAAATGCCCTGTCGGATTCTTTTGTCCACCTTAATGCTCCCTTTTTAGTTAAGTCTGTCAAAGGTGCACTTAACTGGGAGAACCCTTTAACAAATTGTTGATAGTAGCTACAAATCCCCAGGCACCCTCTTAATTCTATTAGGGTTTTGGGTGTAGGCCAATCCATTATTGCTTGGATTTTATCTTGATGAAATTGTACCCCTTTTGCACTAATCATATATCCCAAATAAATAATTTTCGTCAACCTGAACTCACACTTTGATGCCTTGGCATAAAGAGATTGTTCTTGCATGATGCTCAAAATTTGATCCAAATGTCCCAAATGATCATCCCATGTCTTATTATAGATAAGAGTATCATCAAAGAATACCAACAACAAAAAATCCTTAACTTCTTGTTGAAGATGTTGTTCATGCAGGATTGGAAGGTAGTGGGGGCATTAATTAGCCCAAATGGCATGACCAGAAATTCAAAATGCTCGTAATGGCAACAGAATGTTGTTTTTGCACGTCTTCCTCTCGAACTTGAATTTGATGATATCCAAATCGTAAATCGATCTTTGAAAAGTATACTACCCCATGGAGCTCATCTAACAACTCATCAATCTTGGGAATGTGATACCTGTGTTTGATGGTTTTCTTGTTGAGAGCTCGGTAATCAATACACGTTCTCCATGTGCCATCCTTCTTCTTCACCAATACTACAAATGATGCAAACCAGCTTGAGTTGGGTCTGATATGGCCCATGGCTAACAATTCTTGGATGGTTTTTTCTATCTTGTCCTTGAACTTCTTCGGATGTCGATAAGGTGTGGTGATCACAGGTTTAGCTCCTTCTTCCAATTCAATGGTATGCTCAAATCCTCTTTTAGGAGGCAATCTTGGAGGAATGTCACCAAACACTAAAGTATGCTTGTCCAGTACTTGTAGAATATTTATCATATATTGTGGTTTATCATTATTGGTAGTTTTTTGGGTCATAACCTTACATTCTGCCACATATGTTATATCCCCATGCCTGAATAGGGCTTCCATCCTCCTAGCTGACATGACCTATGGGCTGCGATTTGACATGCCTCTTAATATGACCTTACTACCATTTGGTGCTCTGAATTCCATTTCCAACGCTTGTTAGTCCATCGTGTGCTTTCTCAACGAATACAACCATAAAACCCCCAATACCATGTTGAGGTCTACAAGGTATATTACATAAAAATCACTAGTAAAAGTATAGTTACCGAGAGTTACACTCAATCTTGGAATCATTCGCGTGCAATATAATTTGTACCCATTTGCAACTATCACATCTAATCCCTCGAATTCTTCAGTAGGAAGCGCCCTTTTAGTGACTAGTGTTACATCAATGAAGTTGTGTGTGGTTCCATCATCAATTAGGGTTATGATGTGTTGTCCCTTGACGACTCCCCTGATGCTAAAGGTGTAATACTTGGGCATGCCCGAAAGAGTTGCAACTTTAACTTGTGCTCGTATTTTCTTTTCTCTACTAGTTCTTTCCTCTTGTGGCAATTCTTTCTTGGGGTTAGGATTTTCTTCTTCCATTAATTCCTTTTGTGGTGGCTCTTCATCGGTACTTGAAGTGGCCTCTTCTTCTTCATCGTCGTCAGAGAGCACTTTGATGTAATGAATCTTCCCCTTTCCTAAACAGCGTTGTCCAAGTTCCCATGGTTCCCTGCAAGTAAAACATAGTTTTTTTCTCCTTAGTTCGCCTAGAGTTTCCTTATCTAGTCTGTCCCTCTTGGACCATCACGTTCGAAATACTTCTCCTTATCTTTTGGAGGAATGAAAGGCTTGGATGAAGCCTTAGCTTTAGCGATTGCATTTCCCATGTCTCGAGTCTTCTTGATGGCTTCTTGAAGAGTGGCGAGAATGAATGCCTTGACCCATCCTTGTAGGGGCTCAGTTAATGCTTCGATGAAAAGCATAACTAATAGCTCTTCAAATATATATGTTACCATAACTGCGATGCATTCAAATTTTGCAACAAAATTCATGTGACCTTGTCTGCTTAAGTAGTGCCATTTCTCTGAAGTGGATTTTCGAGTTCTTTCAATCAAATCTTTCTATCATCCTTTGTGTAAATTCTTCGTAAGAAATGATGCTGGTACGTCCCAAAGTTAATAGACCATGATACCACCACTCATGTGCTTCCCCTTCTAAATGTAATGTGGAAAATTGGATTGCATCTGCTTCGGCCATAGGAATGAGCCTAAAGTAGGTGTCCAATTTTTGCACCCAAGCCCTTGTTGTACATTTAGATGATTCATCAAATGAGGGTAAAGGAAGTTTACTTACCTTGTGAGCTAATTCTCCATTAAGTTGTCCCCGAGGTCAATTCTTGTATCGAAAGTTGCTATACTCGTTGAAGGTCATAGTTGCTCGAGTATTTTCTTCCAATCTTGCATAATCCTTAACATAATTGTCAAGGAGTTGATTTGGCTCAACTTCTTCTTGGGTTGTTGGCACATGATTATCTGTGAATTGTGGTAGAAGTGGTTGGTTGCTCTTTATGTTGTTTGCTTGGTTGTTGGGCGAACTAGGACTATGGTTTCCACTTCCCTCCGTGGTAGTTCTATTGGTAGTAGTGACATGTGGTTGTCCTGTGAGGTGAGCAATCAGCATTGCAATTTGTTGTTACCCTTGGGTCAATACCTATATTATTTGTCGTTCCCCTTGAATCATTTGGAGCCCTTGATGATGCATTTGTTGTTGTCCCTATATCAAATCCTGAAGTAGAATATTAGGGTCATGTTCTCCTTGACCTGTTATGTCTCCCATGGCGAAATAGTGGGTATTCCTCTTTTTCCTTACAATGACGTTGCTTGTATCCGTAGGAAGCATGCACGGCTCATATACTCACAACTAGCAAGATGTTAGCACTCTAATACCACTGTAATATGGCAATACAATTTTTTTCCCTAATTTATCCCTGGGGTTTCAATACAATGTATGTATAGTATGTTATTTGGCCACTTCTAAACTTTAACAATCAGTACAGTAGTTCTAATTCACAAGATAACACAACAACCAATAAAGTACAATTGCAAATGGCAACAGTGATGTAATTCAACAATAAACAACTTAATTCCAGACCACGTGTCTCGTTTGTGTCCCAACATGAAACTAATTCATTCCAATTCATATACCAATGTTCAATTATAAAAGTTCACGTAATCAAGAATTCTAAAATTCCTTCTAGCTGATGATTCCAAAACTCTAAACAGATTCGGTCCTCCTAATTCGTTTTCCAAGTTGGGGTCTAGTTCAGCAACTTTAAATTCTGCGATTTTTCACCACAATCTTCAAGAGGGGTTGATTTCTGATTGATAGAAGAACGTGTCCTGTAACTTGACTCTGTTGAGGGACCATGGGTCCTTCCTGTGAAAAGAAGTGATTCTTGTTGAAGCAAAAAGATCACATTCCCTATGAAGTAAATTTTCGCATTCAATCCAAAGTAGTGTCGAATTCATAGATCGCGATCAAGAGCCAACATGTACCACTTCCAGGCTTTTGATTGCTCCCTCTCACTAGTTTTAAGAGGAATTCTTAATCTATCTCTTAATAATTGCAGGGTTCGGTATTGTGCTTCGCTACCTTAATTGAAGATATCCAACCCTTGTTTATAGGGGTGACCTGACCAAAACGAGGGCCAGACCGAGCTTGGTTTTTGGATGCATAATTTTGTGTTAATACCAAAGTCATCCCACAACTTCGTTGTCTGTTAGAAGACCATTTATATGTAAATGACAAAACTTCAAGAATCCTATGCCCAAAACAAGATCGAATCACCAAGTGATTTTGTTTGACTTCAGGCTATGTTTATGCATCAGACATAATACAAATAGACTTTGTTAGGTCCCTATATTACTAGTTTAGCCCCTTATTGTTATTAGTGTAGCCCCCTTATTGTTATTATTGTACCCCTATAACCCCAATATTGTTATTATTGTGCCCTTACATTGTTATTGTTAAGTCGGCTAGGATTACATTGTGGCCCACTAGGATTACATTGTGGCCCCATGGACTCCTATATATAGAAAGGAGGTTTTGTCATTTGAATCATCTAAGAATTGTTCATTCATGTAATGTATTGGAGGTTGGCCCCTCGAAGTGGCTTATTTCTAAGGCGTTGATATCTCTTTTCTTCTATTTTTGGAGCTGGTTTCCCAACATTTGGTATCAGAGCTTTGGATTCTAGAGTTTCGCTGCTCCAAACAGGTCATCGTGGCATTTTCACTATAACTTTTTTTCTACGAAGGTTCAGAAGCTAGAATTTTTAGAGTACGAAGCCGAAATCCGAAGGAACATCGTCGCAAAATTTCAAAGCTTGGTTCGCAATATTTTCGGAGATATGATCTGTGGAAGTTAGGTCTTTTTGCAAGCTCCTCAATTTAACCTAAACAGGTCATCACGGCATTTGCGCTATAACTTTTTTTCTACAAAGGCTCAGAATCTGAAATTTTTAGAGCGCGAAGCCGAAATCCTGAGGAACATCGTCACAAAATTTCAGATCTTGGTTCGCAACATTTTCAGAGATATGGTCTGTGGAAGTTAGGACTTTTTCAGGCTCCCGAATTTCATCTCAAAGAGGTGATCGTGGGAAAATCTTCATAACTCTCTCTCTGAGCATCGGATTGAAATTCTGTAAAAAGTGGATGCAAGCACACGGAATGTAGTTTCCTATCTATCAATTTTAGAGCCGAAGGAGGAAGCAGTGACATGTGGCAAGTCCTAAAAGTTTTCTCTACTGAACCAGTCCATAATTAGGTCATCGTAGGAGATTGGGCACAACTTTGTCTTCAAGAATCCAAATCAGGTCAGACTTGTGGCATCCGAAAGAGGATTCAGATGGCTACCTCAGTACCAAATTTCAGATATTGAAGATCCGAAATAATAGAGATAATTCAGTTTCCATATCGCACTCCTCAAAAGAAAGAAAAAAGTGTGTATTTTTTTTCGAATTACATAAGTCTCGTTTGAAAAAAATTAGTTGGAATTTATTCCAAGGGCATATTGAGAACAGATATCAGTATTGGGTTCTAAAATGGCCCCTAAAAATAATTCAACACCCATTAAGCCTTTAGAAGGCTCTACTATGACTCATGAAGACGAAGAAACACAACATGAGATATCAAAATTACTAGAGCAAATGCACCAAATTTCGCAATCTCAAAGAGCAACAAAAAATGGAATGGAAGTTTTGAAGAAAGGCGTGGAAACTACATGGATGGTTTGAATAAAGGCATGGAAGCTAAGATGGATGGCATGGAAGCTAAGATCGATGAAAAAATGGAAAACATAAAAGTAGACATCGAAGGTTTGGAAAAGTTGATACAAGAAATGTTTCCTAATGGCGAAAAGATAGTAGAGGAAACTCATGATGAGAACAAAATAAATGTTAATCATGATTTCATAAACTCTAATGTTGGACGGAAGAACCACCATATTCCAAAGATGGATATGAGGAAGTTTGATGGCAAGGATCCCGTAACATGGATACTACAGATGGAGTAATATTTTGATATCAACAATGTGCAAAACACACAAAAGGTACGCATTGTAACATTACATTTAGAACAAAATACATTTGTATGGTATCGATGGCTTTGCTCCCGTAAAAAAATTGTCACTTGGTCAATTTTTACAGAAGAAATGATAGCACATTATGAGGATACAAAGAGCAACACCTTCTTTAGCCAATTGATAAATCTAAAACAAAAGGGTTTAGTGGGGGAGCACATTGAGGACTTCCAAAAATTGAATATAAGGGTAACTGATATTCCAGAGGAACACAGGATTGATCTCTTCATAGGTACTTTAAAGGATAACATCCAACATGAAGTTCGCGTTTTGGAACCTGATTCATTGGAGAAGGCATTCAGGTTGGCAAGAAAAATTGAATGTCAAATTATGGCGACAAGGAAGCCTACCACTCACCTCTATAACGAGGGAAGTGTTGCTACTCCTAGATTTCCACAACCTACAAGGTTGACACCACAACAATTGGAAGAAAAAAAGAGCAAAAGGGCTTTGCTATAGTTGTGATAGCAAATACACTAAAGGTCATAAGTGTGCTGAGAAGAAATTATTTTACATAGATTGTGAAGAGGAAGAAGAAAATGAACAAGAAGAGGATCTACAGCAGGGACCAACCCTAGAAGAGGAAGAAATGAGTCTGACCATATCGTGTAATGCATTGGCAGGAATTACCACTCCTCAAATTCTCAAGATAGAAAGACATATCAAGAAGAAAAAGGTAATAGTGTTGATTGATTCAGGTAGTACCCATAATTTTATTCATTGTAAGGTAGCCGAAGAATTGAATTGTTTCCTATACCCAGCACCAGAATGTCAAGTGATGGTTGCAAATGGAGGAACTATAAATTGCTCTGGAAAATGCCATAATATCAAGCTAACCATGGGGGAATATGTGTTGAAAAGTCCAATGCTTTCCATTCCTATGGGAGGTGCCGATGTTGTACTAGGAGTACAATGGTTACAATCTTTGGGGACGGTAGCTTTTAATTTTCAAGAACTTTTCTTGAAATTTTTTTCAGAAGGAAAGGAAGTCGAATTACGGGGTATTGAAGGGAAGCCAGGAAGGATAATAAGCTCTAATGTCATGACAAAGCTTCTAAAGAAAGAAAAACGAGGCATAATTGCACAATTATGCTCACTAGAAGTTCCGACATCAAAATCATCTATTTCTGCAGATCTCCAACAAGTCTTGGACAATCATTTCAAGGTGTTTGAAACTCCCAAAGGACTCCCGCCTATTCGTGATCATGATCATGCTATTCATTTGATTACAGGAAGTGTTCCTCCAAACATCAGCCCTTATAGATATCCTTACTTCCAAAAGAGCGAAATTGAACGTATGATTGCAGAAATGTTAGAGGCGGGTATAATTCAACCTAGTCAAAGTTCTTTCTCTGCTCCTGTAGTATTGGTACACAAGAAGGATGGATCATGGCGCATGTGTCCGAATTATAGGGAGCTCAATAAGCTCACCATTAAAGATAAATTTCCCATTCCTGTGATTGATGAATTATTGGATGAATTACATGGAGCAATTTATTTTACCAAGTTGGATCTTCGTTCAGGATATCATCAAATTAGAATGAAGACCGAAGATATTCCGAAAACAACATTTCAAACTCATGAGGGTCATTATGAATTTTTGGTCATGCCTTTTGGCCTTACCAATGCACCTTCTACATTTCAAGGGTTGATGAATTCCATTTTCAAACCCTTCATTAGAAAATTTGTGCTAGTATTTTTTGATGATATACTAATCTACAGGAGGTCTTGGAAGGATCATGTTGAACATGTTGACAGGGTGCTCAAACTATTGCAGGAGAAACAATTATATGCAAAAACATCCAAATGTTTCTTTGGAGTACAAGAGGTGGAATATCCGGGTCATATTGTATCTCACGAGGGTGTTAAGGTAGACCCTAAAAAAATTAAAGCCATTAAGGAATGGAAAGTCCCCACAACCATAAAGCAGTTGCGAGGATTTCTTGGGTTAACAGGGTATTATCGCAAGTTTGTTAATAATTATGGGAGAATAACAGCACCTCTAACAACATTATTGAAGAAAGATGCATTTTCATGGACTCCTGAAGCAACTAAGGCCTTTGAACGTCTTAAAGAGGCAATGTGCCTAGCACCGGTCTTAGCTACACCAGACTTCACAAAAACCTTTATTGTGGAATGTGATGCCTCAGGAAATGGAATTGGTGCAGTTTTAATGCAGGAAGGAAGACCCATTGCTTTTGAAAGTCGTCCAATCAAAGGAAAGTATTTACAGAAACCTATTTATGAGAAGGAAATGTTAGCAATACTACATGCACTAAAGAAATGGCGAACTTACCTAATGGGAAGACACATCAAGGTAAAAACTGATCATGATAGTCTTAAACACTTTTTGGAACAAAGACTATCTTCAGAAGAGCAGCAAAAATGGGTCACAAAGATGTTGGGTTATGACTTTGAAATAATCTACAAAAAAGGAAAAATTAATGTTGTTGCAGATGCACTCTCAAGAAAGAATGAAGAGGTGGAAGCATTGCTTTGTGCCATTTCTATTATCCAACCAGATTGGATAACCGAAGCAAGAGATGAATGGAAGAAGGAAAAAGATGTATGGACACTCATTCAAAAGTTGCAGCAAGATCCTAGTACATCCGATACATTTAGTTGGAAAAATGATTCCTTATGGTACAAAGATCGCTTATATCTTTGTAAGAATTCCCAACTAAAACAAAAGATTCTTCTGGAATTGCACACTTCTCCTTTAGGAGGACATTTAGGATTTTTAAAAACTTACCACAGGGTGAAGAAAGAATTTTTTTGGGATGGCCTTAAATCTGATATTCGAAAGTTTGTGGCGGAATGTTTGGTTTGCCAGCAGAATAAAGTGGAAACAATTAAGACCCCAGGACTTCTACAACCTTTATCCATTCCAAGTCAACGTTGGGAGTAGATTTCAATGGATTTTATCACAGGTTTACCTAAGTCCGAAGGAAAGAGTGTCATCATGGTGGTAGTTGATAGACTTACCAAGTATGCACACTTTTGTGCATTATCTCATCCATTTAAAGCAAGTATGGTTGCTACTACATTTATGGACAGAATTCAAAAGCTACATGGAAGCCCAAGGGTTATTGTGAGCGACAGAGATCCCATTTTTACTGGAAATTTTTGGACGCAGTTATTTTCTTGTTTGGGTACTCAATTAGCTCATAGCTCATCTTATCATCCTCAATCTGATGGTCAAACTGAGATAGTAAATAAATGTTTGGAAGGATATCTTCGTTGTTTTGTATCCGATAAACAAACACAATGGGTCAAGTGGTTACCTCTTGCTGAATGGTGGTATAACACTTCCTTCCATACTGCAGCAAAAATGACCCCATTTATGGCACTTTATGGATATCATCCACCATCCATCACATCATCTTTAAGGGAAAATTCGAAGGTTCAAGCAGTGGAAGATCACATCGAGCATCAGCAAGACGTTCTCCAACTCTTAAAGGATAACCTGAATTTGGCACAAAATCGAATGAAACAACAGGCAGATCAACATCGTAGCGAGAGAAGTTTTGATGTAGGAGATTGGGTATTTTTACGGCTACAACCATACAAACAAATGTCCCTCAAGCAAGCAAAGAAGGATAATAAATTATCGCCAAAGTACTATGGCCCTTACAAGGTGTTGCAAAAGATTGGTACTATGGCATACAAATTGGAGCTTCCTGCTTCTTCGCGAGTGCATCCAATTTTCCAAGTTTCATGCTTAAAGAAGGTTATAGGTGAAAATCTTTCAATTCAAACAATATTGCCAGAACTTGATGAGGAAGGAAAAATCATATTGGAACCTAAAGCGGTCACAAAAACTAGAACTCGACATCTACGAAATCGATCAATTTCAGAGTATCTCATCAAGTGGGAGAACTTACCCACTGAAGAGTCTACATGGGAGGATGAGAAATTTATACAAAAGTAGCCAGAGCTACTCAAGCATTGAGGACAACACTTTTTTGAAGGAGAGGGGCATGTTAGGTCCCTATATTACTAGTTTAGCCCCTTAATGTTATTAGTGTAGCCCCCTTATTATTATTATTGTACCCTTATAACCCCAATATTGTTATATATTGTTATTATTATGCCCTTACATTGTTATTGTTAGGTCGACTAGGATTACATTATGGCCCACTAAGATTACATTGTGGCCCCATGCACTCCTATATATAGAAAGGAGGTTTTGTCATTTGAATCATCCAAGAATTGTTCATTCATGTAATGTATTGGAGGTTGCCCCCTCGAAGTGGCTTATTTCTAAGGAGTTGATATCTCTTTTCTTCTATTTTTGGAGCTGGTTTAACAACAGACTTCATTGCCCTCCAATTGTCCTTGGCCCAAACAAAAAGAGAGAAGACTTTGTTGTTAGTAGATAAAACTCTCCAGAAATTTGTTATCCCTTCAAACGACTTCCTATGCCAAAACAAAGAGAAAGAAAGAAAAGTCAATTAGGTTGGGATCTTTCATCACTGAAATTGACAAAGGAAGAAGGGGATCCTAAAACCCTCAGAGCCAATGTTCAAAAACGATGAAATGATTCACTTGATGCTCCAAAATTAATTCAAGCCTCCTCTATTTATAAACACTCTAGGGGGTTTCATATTTTTTAATTGATTGAGTGAACCTTACTCAAAACACCATTTATGGGTTTTTTTGCACAACTAACCCAAAATTTTCCCAACAATGGGTATTTTGGGTGTTTATGCCCTTTATGGAGGACTATAGCCTATTAGGATGGATAGGCTAATAAGTCTTATTTGTCCTCAACGTCCTCAATTCGTAGAGGACATTACAGAAAAAGAATTTTATTTTATTTATAGCATGGGTCTCATGCTCAAGTATAGGTCAAAAGCATGTTCATCGTGCTTCTAGGTATTTCTAGATTTTTATAGGACAAGGAAAAATTTGTCATGTATTATAGTCCCATTTGGACTCATTGTAGCAAAGGAAAATATTTATTTTGTCAAGGAAAAGCCATTTATTTCTCCAAGACCAAGTCGGCCTAAAGGAGGGCTATTCTACATTTCAAGAAGGTTGTAAATAAGAGGGAATTTGACTCATTTGAGATACACACTCAAGGAAGTTTGATCTGCAATAGCAAAGAAGAAGAAAGAGCTGGAAGGATGAAGGAAGGAAGAAGAAATCAAAGTTTCTTGGGTTTATCTCTTTTTTTGTCCACATGTGTGAAGCTACTAGGATTTTTGTGAAGTTGCAATTTGCAGGGGAGAAAAATTGCAAGGCCAAAATTCTAAGGAGAAGTTGCAGGGTTGAAATTCTAGAGCGAAGTTGCAGATGGTCGAAACCGTGAAGCTGCCTCAGTGAGATCTTGTTGGGGAGCTGACTTGGTGCTTGGGAGGATTAGGGGCTTTGGTCTTTGGGTCTTGGAAGTCTCATTGTAAAAAGATTCTATAAGAAGAGAAGCTTTATTTTTGGGTTTTCCCCTTGGAGGGTTTTACCTTGGCTTGGAGCCTATATCTTGTGTACTGTCTCTTTGTGATTTTCATTGTTTTGGTAATTGCTTGATGAACAAGAACTAAAGAAGTAATAAAATGCCAACTAACATCACAAGTAGTTATCAAGTTAAGTAAAATCACCTATAATCTACAAGTCTCCTAATTTTCGAAAACTTTATAGATTTGATCCATGCTAAATTGGGCTAGTTCAAATTTAGAACTCGAGTTAACTGAGATTGTCACTCGCTCTCCTTCCAATCATCACAGGACATGTTAACTCATACTCTCTCCAATAAACACTAGAGATCTAACTCCCTCTTCGTTGAATCAAGACTAAACACTAACTCGCTCTAACTGAATTGCTAATTTTCACCTCATTCTGTATTCAAACTGATGGAGACTTCCACTTAACTAAAGCTCCAACTCTACGCATGCTAACTTGATGATTATTCAAATAAACTAGAAATAACCCATCCTAACTGAAGGCTAACTCATGAGTATAATTTAAGGTCTTCATTGGCTAAGGCACAAGCCAGAATACCTTGCCCGCTACATTTTCAACAGAAGCAAGCAGTTGTCATGCTTTCTATTAGGATCCCAGGTTTAGTTTGAAAAATCCCTACCAGAAGGAAACACTTGGAAGTTTTACCTGCAAATCTAGATAGACTTTGTTATAGGTTGGCAGACAATATTGTTTTTTGTTCTTGTTTAAAAACCCAAACAGAACTTGGATGTAATTTCTCTACGAGCTCTACTGCAGTTTTTATAATATAAAATTTAAATTCTCCCAATTGCAGTTTAAAAAATAGCCTACACTTAATGACTAATCCAAAACAGAGTAGACACAAAATGAATGGATATTTTAATGCCCATAGAACAGTTCAAACTTTAAAAACATCAGCAGCTACTTTTGGCTCGAATTTATGATTGAAAGAACTGCAATGTTACCTGACTACACTTGCCCACATCGCTAATAGTCAATTTCTAGTCAAATTCTTTTTGTCCAATCTCAACATCCAGCTCATAGAGTTCATAAAAATTACCCTGTGCAGCAACACGTTGAAGAAATAAAGTAAGCATAATTAGGATGTTTACGTAAGTGCACTTGCAGATTGATCAATTGAAGTAGCAATGACTATGTGTACCACTTTATTAATTGCAATTTACTTGCTTAAAAACAAAGCTCACTTGAAAATATGAAAGGTCGTGAACTAAATCTACAGTGACCAATAAAATATCAAATATTTATTGTAAGCAGTGAATTCAAAGTATTTTGCTGCTCAATTAATTTCCCTTGCTTCATTTATCAATCGTAGACCTGACTTCCACCCAGACAAGTTAAACATTGAAATATATATTGAAACTACAGCTAACTATCATCAGCCCCCAATATTCATGGCAAATATCACAATTTCTTATACAACTCACACTCAAACCATTTAAGGCAAGCAAACATCCTAAAGGAAGTGATGATGAATGAGCATCAACAGCTGAATGGAACAACTCCTGCAGAGACTGGATATTGCACTGGAAGATTAAATTAATATGGAATAGATGAGGAAATTGGATATAGTCAACTTTGGTCAAGCAAGAGAAAAATAAAACTTGATTAAGGAAAGTTCTATTCCAGTCAGATTTTATGCAATTGATATCCTAGGTTATCTATTGAGTCCTGTGAAAAGCAGGGACACTTGCTAATCCTCAGAAGCTCTCATAGTACTTTTCAGTTATGGTGAAGGAACGGAAGCTACAAGTGACCACTCTTACATGTTAACCGAGAGAATCATAAAAGTGGTGGGACTCGGACCTTTCTAAATGATTGAGATCTAGAAATTTTGAACTTTGGTCAAGTAATGATTCAAGGAATTTTAAGACTGCATTCATTCACACTAAGTTAGCATGACACGTGAAAGTAATCCTCACAAGCTCTCGCAGTACTTTTCAGTTAGAAGAGAAGCTATAAGTGAACACTCTTACAGGTTACCTGACAAAATAATAACAGTTGTGGGGCTCGGGCTTTTCTGAATGATTGAGATCCATAAAACATGAAATTCAGTTAAGTAATGACTCGGATTTTTAATCTTTCATCCATTCACACTAAATGAGCATGACATATGAAAGGTAATCAGTGAAAATTGACATAGTCAATTATGATCACCAGATTCACAAGGAAGCAAAAATTCTATAAAAAGAAGAAACACTTGTGCGAGGGGGAGCAGAGCAATGGCTATGTTTCCCTTAGAAAAGATGATGGCTAAGTCAAGTAAAAATCACGAGGGAGTCACACAGAGAAAGAGCTCAGTGGGTCAGCTCAATAGCTTAGCTCGGAGAAGAGGGAGCTCATAAGAGGGATAGAGGAGGAGCACAATCTCAAAGAGGGAAGAGCTTAGAGGAAAGCTCAATAGAAAAAAGGAGGGGATTTAAGAAAAAGAATCTCGAAGAGAGATCAAATCAGGAAGACCAATAGACCTATTCAAGCAAAAGAATAGACCTGGACAACAGACTGAGAAGAAAAATTCAGAACAGAAGATGATGAGCTATTAGGATCACTACCAAGTGCAATAACTCTGTGCTGATGCCCATGAATGTACTGATTTGATGATTAATGAAAAACTTTTTTGAAAGTAGTTTTTATAACTTGAGTGAAATTGCCACTGTAAAATCTGGTCTTTGAAGATGCAATTGGTTATTGTTGCTCTCATTATGGTGACTATACGTTAGTTTTCTGTTGATGAGTTTGTTTGCTTCCTAGAAATAGTGTGCATCCTAAATAGGCAGCCCATAGCTGCATTGATTTAAATGAAATCAGAGCATCTATTGTGAACTCTGGAAAGCGTGGGGTAAAGGTGAGCAACCTTCTACATCAAATGATAAGCACATAACTCCTTGGTAGGAATAACAAACAGAACTTCTGATTAAAGATGATGCACTCTATGAAGGCTACCAACTTTGGAAGGTCTCATGAGAACCTCAAACTTACTACTTTAAAAATAGTATTGTGTCCATATACAGACTTTTTGTTTACCAGTATTGTTTCTGAGATGCAGACATTTTGTCTAAGACATCTTTGGGAACATGCAAAGTCCTTATCATACAAAGGATCGCTTGGCTTCCTTAAATTAGCATCTCGTATGACCAAAAGATCATGAAATTCAAACTTTGATCTTGCTTTTTCCCAAGCTTCTCCCTGCTCCAGTCCATCTTCACCTAAAGCCTTAATTAGTTTCCTTCTTTTGTTTGGGCATGAATCAGATGAAACATTGTGTTTCAAATCTTCTTCGTGAATCCTCTTTATTTGAGGTACCAAGCATTGTGTAGCAGGTGTAATTGGGTCAAAATGATCGGCTGCAGCACCATTTTGAAGCGAATTTAATTTATCTTCAAATTGTTTCCACAAGGATCTGAAACATGCTGTCTGCATAAGAACGAAACACAAATAACTGTGAGAAGACCTGAAACAATTTTTTATAAGCAGTTACATAGTGTAGGTGATCAAGTCCCCTGGAGTTCACACTCAGTTACAAGCATCTTAAGCACTGGTTCCCGTATTAAGCATGCCCAAACATCTTAACTCAAGTTTTTTACAATATTATTTTCTGGCAGATCAAGTTTTAATATCAACCATAAGATATAATAAACTAGCCCATAAATCAGTTTAACAATTTTTGGAAAAGAAAATGGAAAACTGGTACTTGTATTTCAATAAACCAATTTACCAGTAAGTGAAGACTACAATTAAAAATAAAGCCAATTAGAATTAATCAAATTTGTGTTGCTTGAATAACCTTCAAGCATGTTGCAAGGTAAATTAAGATTGCTCCTAACAAGGAACCTTATTTACAAGGAAATCCTTTATCTCAATGAATGGGAGGCATCAGTCTATAAAGAGAAGACCTCAAACAAATTTACCCTTAAGAGAATCCTCAAAAGATTTTATTTTGGAGGAAAACAACGCTCTGTTATGGTCTAAGATTGGTTGAAAAAATGCCACTGCTAATGCCAACATTGCCCATAAAGGTGTGTGTTTCCTCAGGTGAGAGTTCCCTGTAGTGAGGTTGTAACTAATGGCCTGAAGTTGTGGAATTGATGGCCAAAGTATAGGGAGAGCAGTGAGGTTCTGGATGCCAAACTTACCTTCCTAACCAAACAATGTCGAGGTTGAATCCACCGATGTTAATTCTAGATAACATGTTCTTTGCTTGGGACAATTACTTCAATGTTCCATATTAGCCCAATTACAATTCCATTTCATTTCCATTAGCAATCAAATAAACCATTATCACATTGACAGTAACTGAAGAAAGAACATAAACAATAAATGCAGAAGACAAGCCATGACAAGAGAACACAAGAATTTGGCTCAAGGCAGGGAAAAACCCCAAGACGGGGAAAACCCTTGATCAATCCTTCCTATTATAAATATCAAATGTTCAGCAGAGAGGGAAAGCACAATAATAAAAAGTCAAAGTCAAAATTGACTTGCCAATTTGATGATCAATACCACTGTCCAAATGTCAAACAAACAGCCCAGTAAAATCTGCAATTCTGCCCTCAGTCAACAGCAGTCAAATTCTGCCGTAACCAGAAAATCAACATTGGTCAAAGTCATCAAACTCTTCCAAAACAGCTCGGTCAAAGGTGAGAGGAACTCAGCCTCTTTTGATAATCAAACAGCAGCAAAAACAGTCAACTTTGGAGCACTCAAACTTGGTCAAACAAAGTGAACCCTGCAGTCAAACAGGCCTGCTGTCAACGCAGGTCAACCTGCCCAGAAAATATTGGTATCTGTGCCAGAATATGCGGTCTTCCCAAACAGAGATTCTCCCACAAATATTGCAGTCAAATGAGGTCAAACAAGGCTCGTTCAATGCTGGTCAAATCTGACTGAAACAGAAAGTCAACGACCAGTCAAACTGTCCTCCAAAAACTCGCATGTGTGAGATGAAACAAGCTGCCTGTGATTTGTACAACCCAATCAGATGGGGAGAGAGAAGAATGATGTGTTGTGAATGTGCCAAATGAGGTTGGAGGTCTCTTCTATTTATATGAGATGCAAGGGGGTTCAATTTGTCTAATTAGCCCCGAGCCAAGCTTGACAAATTGCAGATGAGTGGACTTGACATCAAAAACATATTTCTCCTTGTTCAAATTTAGTGATCCTTAGTTCAATTTTGGTCCTCACGAAAAGAGGAATTCAATCCAATAATCATCTTCAAATGAGCTGCCCAAAGTGGAATTTGGCCCTAGTTGCACAATTTAACAATCAATGCACCCAAGCACTGCACAACCTGGGCCTTGTGGACTCCCCCACTTTCAGGAGCACTAACCAGTGAATGGGATTCCCTGCTCCTCTATCAACATTCATGTACCACAATGAACACAACTAAAAGAAAGGGTTCAAAGTCTGTCACGCTGTACACTTGCTACTTTGCTATTTTGCACAATAACATAAAATATTCCTTAAATTATTTACCTATAGTTTGCATAACATTCTATTAAAGACTTATGTTAAGGTTAGAATCAAATGTTGCTAACCAATTGCCATTTCACGAATGATGCTTTATTAAAATAAATTTCAAATATTTTTTCCAGTCAATAGTACTCAGGAGATCCTCATAGTATTTCTATGTTGCCGGGAAACGTGGGTGCGGGGACGGGGACGGGGGACGAGGGACGGGGACGGCATTTTTTGAAACAGGGTGCGTGGGTTCGTCTGGGTATTTTTATATTAATATATATTATAAATTATAAATTATAATTTATATATCATATATAATACTATATTTTATAAATTAAATTTATAAATTATAAATTTAATGAAAATTAAGACTAAACAAACTCTAAGAACAAAAATTTAAAATATTTTTTGAATTTTATATTTTATAATTTTTTATTTTTCAAAATTTTTATATCCAAATTAACGCTCTAAACTAAAACTAAACCAAAAAATCTAAAACTAAGAGTCAAACTAAAAAAAAATGAAATCTAAAACCTATCATAAAATAAAACTATTTTAAAACTAACGCTATCAAAAGCGGAATGAATAAAAACTAAGATTTAAATCTAAACTAACAAAATTAAAAATTAACAAATCTAAACCTAAACTATACTAAACCCTTATGCACGCAAAATGAATCCGATCAAAACAAATCAACGCATACATATGATATTTCTTATCTGCGTGAGTTTCAGGTTGGGCGACGGGAGGAGGAGCTCGATGTCGACGCAAAGCAGAATCTGAAGGCTCGGTAGCAGAGAAACTATGCAGGTCGAAAGCCACACTCCTTTTTTGTGTGCGTTTTGTTGTGCGGGTTAATGTCCACGGCAGAAGAAGGATGGAGCTCGAGGGATGATCGCTTCGTTTTCTGAGTGCGTTTATTTGTAGGGTTAATGATGCTACGACGGCGTAAGAGGGATGAGGAAAATGGTTCGATAGCAGAGAATGCTGCGTTTGCGAGCAGTGGAATGCTGGGCGGTGAGAAAGAATGGGAAGCAACGTGCGGAATGAAGAGGGTGGAGAATTTAAGAGTCAAGACTAAACAAACTCTATTTTATTAAATTATAATTTATTTTTAATATTTATTAAAATTTAATTAAATTTTTTAATTTTTAATCATTTAAAAAAATTTATATATTTGAAAAAATTGTTCATGAAGAACCCTGAAGAACCTGAAATTTGGGTTCTAAGTACCCAAACGATGGGTTCTTCATACCAAAAGAACCCAAGAACCCGAATTTTTTTGAGAACCGGTTCATTTGGGTTCCTTGAAAATCTGGAATGCGGAAGCCATATTGTTTGGGTCGCAGATTTGAACCTGCAGCAGTGCGGGAGACTTGGAGTACAGCGTAGTAGTCCTTCAAAGATGTATTTCCGGTCCTCCCTCTCAGTCTTTTCTAATACGAAACCAATCTATGTTCCCATATCTTAATATAGGCAACAACCTCAAGCTTGAGAAGGCATGAGGTTGTGTCAGAAGCATTTAGCTCATAATAGATGTGCTAATCAATAACAGAGACAAGATGAATGGCAAATACACATAGACAAGAAGCAAGAAACAAGTCAATTGAATTTGATCTAGTTTAGAATAAATCAATGCATAATTATGGTACATAATGAAAGATTTTAACATAATTTGTTTATAATGACCTAAAGTTTTGTTGTGAAAACTATATTACTACATAATTTGAGCATATAAGCCAGTGGGGAATGGCCCTAATGTTGCAATGTTTGCAGGGATGTTAAAGTACGTTACAAAGCACTTTACAAATGTTCTGATTTAAACTATTATGTGCTGCAAAAGACATTTTGACTTAAATTATTTTCATGCATTTGGTAATATTAAAGCCCTTGACCCTAATATCGACATAAACGTGCACAATTCCAAAATGGCTTGCAAAAGTGTTAATTTTAGCTTAACACGTTCTTTGCTTAGGACAGTTACTTTATTAATCCATTAGCCCATTATTATTCCATTAGATTTCCATTAGCAATCACATTAATCAATATCATATGACAGTAACTGATGAAAGAACAACAACCATAAATGAAGAAGACAAGCCAAGACAAGAGGACACCATGATTTAAGCTTAAAGTCAGGGCAAAGCCCCACAAGGTGAAAAACCCACATATCTTTTCTTCTTGAAAATATCAAATGTTCAGAGAGAGAGAAATCCACAAGTACAATGATACATTAGTCAAAGTCAATAGATTGACATGCCATAGATGATCTCAATCCACTGTCCAAAAGTCAAAGTCACATCTGCAGAAGTCAACAGTACTCAGCAACAGTCAAAGCTGGCCTAATCAGTCAGCAGTCAACGGTCAACATCCCAACCTATTCGGTCAAAGGAGAAAGAAATTCGCTCTCTAGGCAATCGAAATGCAGTCAACGCAGCCTTCAAAAATCTGGTCAAAGCTCGGTCAACAATTTGTGGTCAAACCTGCCTCAGACTTCTGGTAAACGCAGGTCAAACATCTCAGTTTGCCTTGGTTCCTATGCCCACAAGTGTGGCCTAGCTGACAGAGTAATAATTTATCAAAATCGCAGTCGAACAGTTGGCCAAAGTGCATGGTCAATACTGGCCAACACTGCTCTGTGTGCAAGAAAAGTCAACCGCAGGAACCGCAGAAAATTGCAAGAAATTCATCCTCCAAAAAATTTGTACATGTGGGAGAGAGATAGCATCCCAAATAAAGTCAAATCCTCATGAGAGGAAAGAGAAAATCATGTGTGATGATGCCAAAATGGAGTGAACTCATCTTATATTTATACAAGTCAATGTGGGTCAAAAGTCATGTATCTTGGGCTTCATGAGCCTACATGACTGTGGGGCCGACCTTGACCAAAATCAACATTGTGGGCTTGACCTAAAAAATACATTTCTGCTTGTCAGAATCCATCGTGCCTTGATCAAAATTGGTCCTCTCGAGAAGAGGAATCCAATGCCATCATCATCTCATATAAAGGAGCTGTCTATAATGGAATTTGACTTTAGTTGACCATTTTTAACACTCCCTCTCAACTAAGGAGAATTCCACCTGCCAATACCCATCATCATGCTGCTATCATATCGCTGACATCCTAATCATCATGTATTGTGACTGCATCTCATCTCATCTCCACTGAAGTTTTGATATCGTAGATCAAGAAGAAAAGATCCTGGAAGGTGAGTCACAAGACCTTGCCACCTTTGGAAATGACAAAGGCAAATCCTCATGTCCAAGGGTAGAACCCCATCCAAGCTTGATCCCAAATCAAGATCGTGTTGAACACCATGCATCCTAGTCATAGGGAGTACAGCAATACACGATGTGTCCATCGGTAGTGCTATGGTCCCTAACCACTTTTCCCTATTGAGATTTTGGGGTAGCATCGTATGTGCTCGAGCTCCGAAACTTTGTGGAGGGGCTGGAACACATGAGATCTCCAAGACCCAGAAAGTGTTTGGAGAAATTCCATCTAGTGTAAAAGTTATTCAAATAATTAATTTTTTTAATGACGACCCTAAGTCTAACTTAGGGAAATCAAAAAATTAAAGTGAATTAATTTACACATGTGATGAGAACATTCTAAGTGACGTGGATCAAACAACTTCTAATCTTAGTCGTTGATTAGAGATTAGATCACGGTCATTGATGTGTCAACGAGAAAAGTATAAAGGAAGGGCTTGGGGTCAGTTGGAGGACACACACACAGTGAGTCTAAGAGATCGAATTCTTCTGACGGAGCAGTGCTTGGACGAAGATCAGATCTGAGTGATTCAGAGAAGCAACGAGAGGCAAATGCAGTGATTGGTCGGGAGGGCCAAGAGTACAACGCAGAGCAAGGGCAGCAGAGACGCAGTGGAGGTAGCGCAGCCATCAGAGGGTGTGACGCAGTCCCTAGAGAGGGCGACACAGGCCCACATAGGGTTCACGCAGGGGCAGCGCAGAGCCTCCAAGGAAAGTCTGAGATCTAACTGGAGACTGGGGTTTCTGAGCCAGCAAGTCTGAAACCAGACTCCGAGAGAAGCTAATCAACGCAGAGCAAGGGTGACGCAGTCACTCAGCCAAGGCCACGTAGCCTTACGCAGTGGCAGCGTAGAGACTACGCAGAGCTAGCTGGGGTTTCACCAGTTGCTCATCTCGATCAGCTAGGACTTGCGAGTGAGGTATATCTCACATTTTTCTCTGTAGCCAAGGTTTTCTCTATTGGGTGAGCCGGTTTGTGGCACCCTAGATAAATATTGTTGCTTAATAATAATAAACCCTCATATCTGCTGCACCGGTTTTATCGCATTGGGTTTTTCGGGGGACATTTGTCCGAATAATTTGTGTCCTTTGTCATATGTGCATGATGTTCAGTAAATGATCTGTATTTGTGTAGGTTGCTAGTTGTGTTTACTTCGAAGTTTTTCTAAATATTTCAGTTAAATAACTTGTGTATAATAAAACAAGTAGGAGAAGTAAATCAATATTTAGCAGTAGGAATTCTATGCTTAGAAATTTTCACATGGCATCAAAGCATTGCAGATCAAGTTGAACCATCAGCAAAGGAGCTGAAGATATTTGCGACAGGAAGGGCAGCTGAAGCAGCACAAATGCAGAAGAAGGTAGCCTAGCCCCAAAGGGACAGCATACCCTGCAAGGGTGACACAGAGTCAGTTTGCTCATGCAGAGGCTGATGCAGCTCCAGAAAGGTGATGCAGAGCCAGCCTGCTCACGCAGAGGCTGACGCAGCACTAGGAGAGGGACATTGAGCCAGTCTGCTCACATATAGGCTGACGCAGCACCAAGAGGGTGACGCAGTCCAAGAGGGAGTGACATTGTGCAGTTTTCCAAAGCTAGAAGTGCAGCTTTTGATCTTCAGAAGTTGCTGGTGAGGCATTGGTTTTGTCGGTGCAGAACAATGCCTAGCAAAGGTGACAAAGTGAGGAGAAACATTTCCTCAACGGCCTTTTGCTAATAAGTCTGAGATTCGATCAGGAGGGTGGTCATAGAGGGCTGATTCAGTATAATTGGCAGAGGATTTCCGAGAGGGAAATCAATTTTGAGAGGGAGCAGCTACTCTAGAGGGTTTCCATCACCAAGAAACCCAAATCCAGTCTTCTGTTGAGTGCAGCAGCAATAGAAGGGAGAAGAGTACCCGCTTCAACAGTTTTTTAAGCAGAGATGGCCCTGTACGGACTGAGGGATTAGGATAGGTTGGACGGTGTGTTAAACTATGTGATCTAGAAGGCAGGAATCCTGACAGACCTGGAGGAGTATAGTATCAGAGACCACGCGGAAAATGTCCTAGTTGTGTCAACCGATGCGGACGCTCTGAAGAAGTTCAACGAGAATTAGGCACGGGCAAAGCACTTGATCATGGATGGGGTGAAGGATCACGTGGTCCCACACATTGCCGAGAAGAGGACGACACATGAGATGTGGACAGCTTTGACCACGTTGTATCAAGGCAGCTTCGTCCAATAGAAGATGCTTCTAGAGAATCAGATGAGGATGTTCCAGATGCATAAGGGAGAAGAGATCGATCCCTTCCTCTCCAGATTGTAGATGATCTGAGATCAACTAATTGCCATGGGGGCAACTCCGGATGAAGGGCTCTTGGTGAGGACTGCCCTGAATGCAGTCATTGATGAATGGGAGACCTTTATGACCAAACTCCCAAATTGGGGTGACATGTGGGCTATCCTTCGACAGGAGGAGATGTAGAGGATGACCAAGAAGGAATTCAGCAGCAGAGGTGTCAAGGTGAAGAAGGAGGAGGAGGAGGATGTACCCCTAGCATCAAAGGGACAGCGGCAACAAGGGAAGAAGAAGAAGGACCTATCCAAGGTCTGGTGCTTCAGATGTGGCGAACTTAGACACCGCCAACACTTGTCCTAAGAGGAAGGACAAGGAATCTTCAGATTCCAAGGCAGCAACAGCTAGAGGGGGCATTGGTAGTGAGGATGATGTTGCCATGAGTGCTCATGTGCCTCGAGAGAAGAGGTGGGGCGATATTGATCTGTAGAGCAGCTACAGATGGTGAGGCAATATCTTTAAGGTGCGCAGACTCTTGGATCACATACGAGCTATGAGAGCCTTAAGACAGTAGCAGGATGACTGTAGCAGTGGGTGCAAAAGATCATGGAGAAGCAGAGGCAATGTTGGGACCCTGGAGGGTAGAGCAGCGCAGTGTAGAAGTAGCAGCAGCGCAGAGGCTGATGGGACTTTAGCAACGCAAAGGGCAGTGCTTATGCAGTGCAGAGCAGCAGCAGGGCAAAGGCTCTAGAGAGACAACGCAGTGCAGCAGCAGAAGGTGCTTCAATGATAAGATGCAACCCGACTGACTTGTATGTCAGTGATTGGGTGGAGGTCCTTCAGTTGCTTACTTCTCAGCAACTAAGTTGCAGTGTAGCAGTTGGCAGCATGATGCAGCAATTTGAGAGGGAGTTGCAGTACAGATGTGGCAGTGCCAGTGACAATGACATGGGCAGCAGTACAGAGAGCAGCAGCGCAGTGAATGAATGGTAGCAAGCCAAGCATCAGTGTGGAGACCAATGCCAGAGATCAGGGCAATGCTTCAGTGTGGAAGTATTGCTAGAGCACACTCTTGAGTCCTCGCTAAGAGGGAGTGTTGAGATTTTGGGGTAGCATCAGATATGCTCTAGCTCCAAAACTTTGTGGAGGGGTTGGAACACATGAGATCTCCAAGACCTAGAAAGCATTTGGAGAAATTCCATCTGATGTAAAATTTATTCAAATAATTACATTTTTTAATGAGGACCCTAAGTCTAACTTAGGAAAATTAAAAAATTAAAGTGAATTAATTTACACATGTGATGAGAACATTCTAAGTGACATGGATCATGCAACTTCTAATCTTAGCCGTTGATTAGAGATTAGATAACGGTCGTTGATGTGTCAACGAGAAAAGTATAAAGGAAGGGCTTGGGGTCAGTTGGAGAACACACACATAGTGAGTCTAAGAGATCGAATTCTTCTAACGGAGCAGTGTTCGAACAAAGATCAGATCTGAGTGATTCAGAGAAGCAGTGAGGGGCAGATGCAGTGATTGGTCAGGAGGGCCAAAAGTACAACACAGAGCAAGGGCAGCAGAGACGCAGTGGAGGCAGCGCAACCATCAGAGGGTGTGACGCAGTCCCTAGAGAGGGTGACCCGGGCCCATGCAGGGCTCACGCAAGGACAACACAAAGCCTCCAAGGAAATTTTGAGATCTAGTTGGAGACTGGGGTTTCTGAGCCAGCAAGGCTGAAACCAGACTTCGGGAGAAGCTGATCAGCGCAGAGCAAGGGTGACGCAGTCACTCATCCAAGGCCACACAACCTTACGCAGTGGCAGCATAGAGACTGCGCAAAGCTAGCTAGGGTTTCACCAGTTGCTCATCTGGATCAGCCGGGACTTGCGAAAGTGAGGTATATCTCACATTTTTCTTTGTAGCCGAGGTTTTCTCTGTTGAGTGAGCCAATTTGTGGCACCCTAGATGTACTCAAAATACTACTGCTTAATAATAATAAACCCTCATATCTGCTGCATCGATTTTCCCGCATTGGATTTTTCTGGGGACATTTGTCCGAAAAATCTGCCTTTTCATATGTGCATGATGTTCAGTAAATGATTTGTATTTGTGTAGGCTGCTAGTTCTGTTTACTTCGAAGTTTTTTTGAATATTTCAGTTAAATAACTTGTGTATAATAAAACAAGTAGGAGAAGTAAATCAATATTTAGCCGTAGGATTTTTGTGCTTGGAAATTTTCACATTCCCAACTCATTGGCTAGATGAGAGGTACTTCCCATGTGTCCCGGACTACATGGGTGGGATGATGTTGGGGTAACAACAAGGAAAGAATAAATCACATCCTACTCACAACCACGTGTAGGGAAAGGATAAACCACATTCTACAGTCACATGTCACAATCATCGTAGGGAAAGGATAAACCACATCCTATGCGCATGCAAACCATTGCTAGTAGGGAAAGGACGAACCACGTCCTACATGCATGCCATCCAACGATCGTAGGAAGGATCCTACATGTGGGGAAAGGATGAACCACATCCCACTGACATGTCAACCATTGATCATAGGGAATGATCATCCTACATGTGGGGAAAGGATAAACCACATCCCACCGACATGTCCACATGTGACAACCGACAAATGCCTATATGCATCTCTTACTGGGGTAAACACGTACAAAGAAGGGATGAACCACATCCTATACATAGTGAACCCATAGGGAAAGGAGTGAACCACATCCAATGGTTGCATATAGCTCCAAAAAGTACCCCAAGCTCCCAAAGCTCAATGTTCAATCGAGACCCTCATAGTAGGGTCTATCCACGACTCCCAGCCTCTCTGAAGGAAGATAATCTTGACTTTACCAAGAGGTTATGCAAGGATGATAGTAATTTGCACATCCAACCAAAAATGATAGAGCTTGATTGCTCTTCACTGTATCATATCCAAATGGAGAGGTACCCAATACTTGGAACTACCGTGGAACACGAATTCTCTAAAAAAAATTAATCGCACTCAAGAATATCGCAATATACAATGGTGGTTACCAACACGTGCTCAAATGGCTCACTGAAGAGCTTCATCAACCAACTAGCTTTATAATAAGCCATACTTGTTGTTATATACATTCAGCCTCAATAGTGCTTCCATAGCAACTGAATCAAAAGATATAGCACTAGATGTGCTCTTTCCATCCATCACACTACCAACCGAGCCAACATCAAAATATCGATAGAATCTTAGATTCCGACAGTGTATCTCAGATTATAGATAATAGAATCACAGAGATATCTCAATAAGCAGTTATCCAATATATGAGGCTCATCCATAGATCGACTCAGAGTCTTCATAGTGAAGCATATGACTAATAGGGTGTTTATCAAGAACACCAGGGGTCCCATAAGATATACATATGCAGACCAACAGCTTCTCCATCTCATCATAATACTGCATCAAGGCTAGGTCTTCGATCTTGACTTTAAAAGTCAACTCCCTCTTACATTGATAAACGAGAGGGTCATCAATCAGACATCATCAATATTTGCATCTTTACAATCCAATCAACATGGTTGGTCAATAACTCCCTCTGAATATAGAGAAAGTGACCTTGCCAAAACATAATCATAATCAACTGCCACGACTTGCCTTCATCAATAAACAGCGGGTAAGAGTCATCAGGTTATACTGCCATGAATTCTATAGCTCCCTCTAAAGCCCTGCTTCACGTGACCATCCAACTTTCAATGATGAGCTTCTCATGCAAGGGATGAGACTTTCCACGAGGCAACAGCAATAGCAAACTTCTAGGAAGTTTGCTTCAAATCAAAGAGTAAACTCTGAAGAATCATCATGGTCCTTCTTCAACCATAGTGAAGAAATCCTCCCATGAGATTATCCCAAAACAATTGCATTATCCTTCATTGCTAGATGACTGCAACCAACACATTAAATCACCCAATCCATGATGAGGAGGGGTCATTCGCATCCAAGCATCCATATTCATAAGATCGTTCTTCATAAGATCCTGGCTCAACACATCAAAGTGCCCAATGACCCAATCAAGATGCCAAAATCAAGGTCTTCATAGTTCCCTTTGCTCATCGTGCTTACCAAGACATAGGATCTGCCATGCACATCCTTCTTCCAATGCTTTCTTCATGAGGCACCTGCAATAGCCATAGACAAGCACTACCAAGCACAATATGTGATCATAAAAGCATGAGATACAATCTAGGGTTTTCATACACTAATGAAGGATGGAATTCAAAACATCATTCTTATCAATCACACCCTAGAATCCACAACCCCTAAAAATCAAAAGAAAGGGTTTCTTATGAGGGAACATAATAGGGTTAGGGTTTCATATGTGAGCTAGGATTTCCCATGAACCATCTAGGGTTCTTATTCAAATCAAACCCTCCATCAAAAGACCCTTAAAACAAATAAAAATAAATGCAATGCACGTACCTTGAGAGATACCATATCTTTGATTTTACGTTCATGCCAGCAGCTACAGGGGTCTGCTCCAAAGTGCCTTGCACTTCTTCTATCTACCAGACTTTCAAGGGTACTATCACCCTTATCCAAAGGTGCCAACATTAAGGAGTTGCACACTTTTCTTAAATGAACTTCCTTTTCTTCAACTACTAGACAAAAATAGGATCACATGGAGGGTTGCCACTAAACCTTCTCAACAAAATCACATCAACTGCTAGATAATGAGAAACTTAGTCAACAATATGACATCATGTAGTGCTTTTACTATTCTTCAAAAATCATTTTCAAATTGATGTCTAAAGAGACCATCCCTTCTCATAACTGCATCCTCTATTTTCATTGACTTCAAGGCACCTTTTATGAAGGCTTCAAAGACAAGAAGATATATTCCTTATTGATTTGCAAGTCGGTTTCAATGGAGTTCGCTTATAACACTTGTATATATATTTATATGTGCTTGTAACAATGATAAGGACTCGGCCTCTTCTTCAATACACAGAATATGGTTCCTTGATTTTACTGATATGGATGACATAGGATGCCCATTGATTGTCTTTTCAAGGCTACAATTCATACCTTGCAAATATATGCATACAAGATCTCGGCTTCCTTAAATTATGGAGGGCCTTAGAACTATCCTTTAAAAGATTCTCGGCTTCCTTACAAATATGTGAAATGAGAAGTCCACCGACTTTCTTCTTTTATAGTCCAGAGATCAAGAAATCACAACCCCGATGACCTATATTGGTCGGTCAAATTCACAAAGCGTGATAGTATCTAGCAGTGCTTTATGTGACATAAGCTTCTCAACCTTATTACAAGCATAAGGAATAATTAAGCATCTTCTGAGATAAAACAATCAGCATAGCCAAAACTTTTTCTCTTCAAAACTCAAAGAACAAAGAGGCATGAATAGGTCGAATTCATTGTCTGAATTGAAGAGCGAGAGAGAGAATATAAGACAAAGTTCACTAAGCCATAGCATTTTGGCCTCCATACCACAAGATCGTGGAACAGATTAATCCAAGGTTGGCTTCGTGAAATTACATTTGACATATTCTTATGTTCTTGCACTTTTATTGGCCTCTTAGGATAATAAAGTTATTTTCAAGAGATTGAGACTTTTCCAAAAGCATACTTATGCCCAAAATGTAAACAGTAGATAGATCCATTGCATAGCATACCTTTAGTGCTTCTTGTGCTCAGAACAATAGGCGTTGAGAAATTTATAGGGCAAGAGTAGTGATGATTTCTCGTTCTATGATAATTGTTTGTGATGTCTTTTTATTTTTTTTCTTACTTATTAGCTTCTTCACTTATTATTATGTTTGTATATCATCAAACAGCTACCAAAAACAAGAAAAACAATAGTACACAAGAACACAGAATGTAGGTTGCAAGCCAAAGCCAAAACCTCTCCACTTGAGAGGAAAACCCACAAAATCACTTCTCTTCTAATAGATTCTTCAATTGACGAATTCATAGACCTCTAGACCAAGACCAAGTCCAACCTTTCCTGATGATGTGCTTCCCTTGTCCAAGTCAAACACAATCAAATCTCTTCTTGCAGCATAACTTTGACCCCCAGCTTCAGAATTTTGGCCTCTACTGCAGGTCTGAAATTTTCAACCCCTTGCAACAGCTTTTGCAACAACATATGTGAACGAAATTAGTCTTCCAAGGCCTCCCAGCAACTTCGCTCTCCTTGCTTCCTTGTCTAGGGCTAGAAGGTGACCTAATAGACCCTTCTTCCAACAGATTTGATTATCCTCTAGTAGATAGAGAATATCAACCTTGAAGCAACAAACCCTAGCTTCACTACTTTGCATGTGTGAGAGAATATTAGCCAACAAACAATCTTCTTCGCCCTCTTCCTTCTTCGCTAGCCTTCTTGCTCTTCTCCTTCGCTTGAATGAGTGAGTGAGTGAATGTGTCTCAAGGAGGTCGAGCTCCATCGTTTATATAGGCTTCTCAAGGTGGATGTGGCTCATCAAAATAGGTCGACTTCCTGGCTACCAAGCCAACTTGGTCTTGAAGGGTATTTTCACACTTTTAATGACAAAAATAATTTCCTTTACAAGTTATAATATGCTCGATGGAGCTGTCAACTTATGACAACGACTCTTTTGACTTCTTGACCTAGGAAAATCCCTAGAAGCACTCAATGGGTGCTTAACCTCTAAAATAAAAGACCTTGAGCATGAAACCCATGCTCCAAAAATAATAATAATAATTTTTCTTTCATTTTACAATATACAAGAATCAAATGTACATTTCATATTTATGAAGACCAAACCTAGTTACACATTTTTCAACACTCCCTCTTAACTAGGGAGGTATTCATAAATGGTAAATGGACATTCTCAATCTGAAGAGATCTCATAAGAAGAGTCGGATTGGTAACTAATTTGTTCAGCATCATAATAGCCAACATTGTCATATAGCAAGGCCTTAACTAACAGGTCTATCTCTCCTCAAGATTAGAGCACAATGCCCGCGAGACCAATGAGTTAGACACCGTCATCATTGCCTGTTAAGGTACATACCCCACCCGGGTGTTCACAGAGTATGTCCTTCCTTGTACTATTCTTATCTTGGATAGCTAGTCCTCAAAGAATATTGGTCCTCGACTACTCTTATCTTGGATGCCCTACCTACTCCTCAAAAGGTATCAAATGTCATATGCTTACCCAATCCTCCATTTTGTCTTCCCAAGTGAAGACAAGAATGATGTGACTATCTCTCCCTCTCAACCAGAGAGGATATATCAACCAAACCAAGCTTGTCTCTCAAATACACAAGCTTCTTATTAGGAAGAGATTTTGTCAATATGTCAGCTACATGCTCATCGGTGGAGATATAATGTAGTTGCAGCACACCATCTTGTACTAGCTTTGGAATGTAGTGATACTTGTTGTTTATATGCTTTGTCTTTCCATGAAACACTGTGTCTTCAAACAATCTTATACAACTAGTGTTATCACAATGTATCACACTGTAGGGTCCATTGGTCCTTCAAATAAGTCGGACAACAGCTTCCTTAACCAGACAACTTCTTTGCCCACTTCACAGGCTGCAATATATTCAGCGTCAGCACTACTCAAAGCGATCATATTTTGCTTTCTACTTATCCATGAGGTCATGGAGGATCCCAAACTAAAACATCCTCCTATAGTGCTCCTTCCATCCTGCTCACTACCTCCCCAATCGGAATCTGTATATCCAATCAAGTGGACATAATTACTCCTATCATATTTCAGGCAGTAGTGGATTGTTCCATGCAAATATCTCAGTATGTGCTTGGTTGTTATCCAATGATCATGCTTTGGCTCCACTTGGAACTGCCTGAGAACATTTACTGCAAAACATATGTCCAGTCGAGTATTCACCAAGTACATCAATGAGTCAATCAATTGACTGTACTTGGTAGGATCCCCTGGGTTAGATTCAGAATTCCTTAGTCTCTTCAAGTTTGTGATTATCGAGATTGTCATTGGTTTACAATCCATCACGTGAAACATCTTCAACATTTTGATCACATACTTCCCTTGACCTAGGTAGATCTCATCAGGTCCTTGCCAAACTTCTAGTCCCAAATAATAATGCATGGGCCCAAGATCCTTCATATCAAACTCTGTTGCCAACTGCTTCTTGCATTCTTCAATTCGACCTTCCACACCTGTCAAGAGAAGATCATCCGCATACAGAAGAATGATTACATGCTCACCTTTTACAACTTTGAAGTAAAGGTTCGGATCAGCAAAACTTTTTGTGAAGCCCAATCTTTGAAAGTATGAAACATCCTTGCATAACATGCCCTTGGCGCCTACTTAAGGCCATATAATGCCTTCTTTAACCTGCAAACATATGCCTCTCTATCTTTGACTTCAAATCCCAAGGGTTGCTCTATACAGACTTCCTCGTCAATTGTGCCATTCAGGAATGCAGCCTTAACATCCTTTGATGTATATTTCATCCCATTGATATTGCCAAAGAGACCAATGATCGAATAGTTGTATACCTTGTTGTCGGAGTAAATGTATCTTCATAATCAATGTCTTCTTGTTGAGAGAATCCCCTAGCCACAAATATTTCCTTATACTTGTCAATGCTTCCATCTGTCGCATGCTTTATCTTGTAAAGCCATTTAGAAGTTACCACAGACTTGTCTTCAGGCCTAATTACGATCTCCCATACCCCATTCTTGATTATCGATTGATATTCTTCGTTCATAGCATCTTTCCATTCTAGATGATTGACAACATCTTCAAAAGTGGACGGCTTTGCTTCTATTAACTTTGTCATATATGTTGCATACCCAGAATACCTTTTGGGTTTCTTGCTTTCCCTAAATGTGCCTTTAGTTGCTCCATGTCCCTCTGCATCTAATAGAGTAGATTTCAACCAATTAGGTCTCTTTCTAGTCTCGGGAGTTACCACAAGTTGTATAGGTTCATTGGGACCTTCATCTTTATGATTTGATCATTTTTCCTCCTTAATAACTTCCTCTTCAAATACCTGAAGTTCTTCATCATCAAACTCCATAAGGAGATCCTTTGCTTTCTTGAATGCAATACTTTCATCAAATATCACATCTTGACTAACTTCTATTCGATGTCCTCCTTTTATGTAGATCCTATAGGTTTTTGAGTTATTATTGTAGCCAACAAATTGTTGAGATTTTGTGTATTTGGGGTAGCATCAGTTGTGCTCTAGCTCCCAAACTTTCTGGAGGGACTAGAGTGCACTTGATCTACAAGACCCAGAAAAGGATTTGGGAAATTTCATCTGGTTTAGGAGTTATTAAATTATTTATTTATTTTAATGTATTTCCTAAGTTAAAACTTAGGGAACTTAAATAATTAAAGTGAATTTAATTAAACATGTGATGAAATTGTCTTAAGTCACACGGATCAAGCTTTCTTTTAATCTTAGCCATTGATTCAAGATCTGATCATGGCCATTCGTTTCCCAACGAGAAAAATATAAAGGAAAGGCTTGGGGTCATTTGTAAATACATACAGAGGCAGAGCACTGAAGCTAAGCTGAGATTCTAGGGCAGGGTTTGCTAAGAATACTCAGAAGTGTTTCAATTGCAAAGAGGGGAATTTAGGCCAAGGGCATGATCTGATCCCAGGGTCTAGAATACACAAGAGGCAAAGATCAGCTCAGAGAGGAAGCACAGAAGCAAGAGAGCAGCAACAGCAGCAAGGACAGCATGATTATCAGCAATAAGCCCTCAGGGGTTATGCAGAGACCCTAAGGGGCAGCGCAGAGACTGCGTCACCCAGTCTAGGGTAACGCAGTCCCTTCCGGAGCAGCGCTGAGCGTTAGAGGGAATTCAGAGGCTAACGCAGAGGCTTTCAGGGACAGCATTGGGGTTTCTAAGCCCTAATCTTGGTTGAGTTCTATAAATCCCATTTGAGGGTGTGGATCAAACATCATTTTGGCCCTAGATCAGCCAGTGAGTTGTAGATCTAATATTTCTCTGTCGGGTTTTCCAGATCTGGAACCCAGGTTTGTTGTATTCAGAAAATTCTTAATAATAAAACCCTCCAGCAGCCAAAGACCGGTTTTCCCGCATTGGGTTTTTCCGGGGAGTCGGGACTATTTGTCCAGAAATAACTGTGTCACTTTGTCTATGTGTGCATGAACTTGTTCTAGATCTAGATTGGTAGAAATCTGTTATGTGTTTTGCTTCGATTTTAACTTGAATTTATTCAGTTAATAACTTGTCTAAGTAGGAGGAGCATAAACAGATTAATAGTAATAATTTCTGCATAAAGTGTAAAGATTCAGAAATTTCTACACAAATGTTCCCTTCATGCTTGATTGGTCTAACTTCTTTCTCTTGTCCTTAGATATATGAATATAAACAGGACAACCAAAACTTCAGAGATGATCTACGCTTGGTTTCTTCCCTGTGAATACTTCTTCAGGAGTTAAATTATCTAGTGACCTGTGGGGACTTCAATTTTGTATGTATACAGTTGTCTTTGTTGCTTCGCCCCACAGGAAATTCGGGAAATTTTGATCATGTAGCATTGCTTTTACACTTTCTTCAATGGATCAATTCTTTCGTTCTGCAACTCCATATTGCTCGAGATTATATGGGACTGTCAACTCCCTCTTAATCCCAGACTCCTTATAGAAAACTATAAGTTCTTTTGAAGTATATTCTCCTCCATTATCAGATCTCAATATCTTGATTCTCTTTTTTGTAAGGTTTACTTCAACTTTGAATTCTTGAAATTTGGTAAAGACTTCATCCTTGGATTTCATTAAGTAAACCCAAGTTTTCCTGGAGTGGTCATCTATAAATGTGACATAATATAGATGACTTCGAAGTGACTTTGAAGTCATAGGACCACAAACATCGAAATGAATAAGATCCAAGATTTCTTTTGACCTCGAATCACTACTTCCAAATGGTCTCTTGGTGCTCTTACCCAATGCACATCCCTTGCACACTCCATTATCTTCCTTCAATTTGGAGTAAGAGGACTTCCATTTTGATAATGTCTTGAATTGCTTATGTTGACCAGTCATATGTCTTGATGCACCACTGTCGATTACCCAGATGTTCTCATCTTGAAATGTGCAAGGGAGTGTTGAAAACAGTCCTTCATCCTTTGTAGATGTCTTGAAAATTTCCTTAGAAGAAAACAAGAGATCCCATACTTCTTTGATGCCCTTCTTGAGTTGACTTGCCACATTTGAAAACTTCTTTAGAAACTTCTTCAATGTAGAGGAGGTCTTCACTATGCCCTTAGCCAATCTTAGCTTTGATACCATGTTGAGAAATCTATAGGGCAAGAGTAGTGATGATTTCTCTTTCTATGATAATTGCTTATGATGCCATTTTATTTTTTTTCTTACTTATTAGCTTCTTCACTTAATATTATGTCTGTATATCATCAAACAGCTACCAAAAATAAGAAGAACAATAGTGCACAAGAACACAGAATGTAGGTTGCAAGCATAGTTTTAAAAAACGGAATCGGTCAGCTACCAGGCCGAGGGTCGACTCCGACTCGGACTCCAAACCGGTAATGACTTGATCGACTCGGTTTCAATGACTCGGTTTTTGTAAAAAATACATTAAATATTAATTTTTTTGTACAAAAACATAAATTTAAAGATTTTTATTCATGTTTCCAAACACAAAGCATTGCAATATATACAAGTCACAAAAGACAACATATGATCAAAGTAGGCTCATGAATATATCCATTATATCAAAATTGCACCTAGTGCACTGTCCAATACAGGATGATGATATAGAGATCAAAACAAAAAACATAACCAATGTCACTAAC
Organism: Pinus albicaulis; assembly: GCA_034641835.2. Taxonomy (NCBI): domain Eukaryota; kingdom Viridiplantae; phylum Streptophyta; class Pinopsida; order Pinales; family Pinaceae; genus Pinus; species Pinus albicaulis. The sequence continues at coordinate 27,905,909 of CM076573.1, forward strand.
ATCATGTCATCAAGGTACATAGAGGGATTGGTGCTCTTGATTAAATACGAGTTCCATACCCTAATACATAATAAAATTCGATGGAAACATTGCAATAATCCAATCCTGAAATCATGAAAAACTGATAAGTCTGCTGGATTTTGAATGAGATCTAAAATTCTTCTTTCTCCATATGAAATCCAATGAGGTTGGAACCACTCTCAAACATCCTGAGTCATTTCATGGTAATGTTAAAAATTTAAGTAAAAGGATGAAAATGAAGATTAAGGAGAATGTCACTTTTACTTCAAGAATTTAACATTATCATGAAGCTGCTCCAAAAACCAACTCCACAACTCTTCAGAAAAACCTCACAAATGCTCAAGCAAATTGAATGAGAAAGATGTGAGGTATTGAGAGGGGTTGGGTTAGTTAAATAGGATGGGGAGGGGTTAGAAAACCTAACAGTAGAATTAATTTGAGTTTTAAGTCCGTTTTTTTTCAATTTTTTGGGCCCACCAGCCGGCTGGATTGACTAGGCCGAGTTAACTCGGACCAAGCATGTTCAGCCGATTTGTTACCGAGCTGGCCGAGTCGGTCAAAAAACCGGTCAGCTCGATAACAAACCAGTCGACTGGCCGTTTCATCTACCTGGTCGGACCAGTAGGCCTTTCGGCTCGGTCAACCAGGCCTGGTCCAATTCGAATCGGGCTGGTTTTAAAACTATGGTTGCGAGCCAGGGCCAAAACCTCTCCACGTGAGAGGAAAACCCACAAAATCTCCTCTTCTAATAGATTCTTCAATTAACAAATTCCTTACCTCTAGACCAAGACCAATACCCTCCAAGACCAAGTCCAACCTTTCCTAATGATGTGCTTCCCTTGTCCAAGTCAAGCCCAGACAAATCTCTTCCTGCAACACAACTTCGACCCCTAGCTTCAGAATTTTAGCCTTTACTGCAGGTTTGAAATTTTCAGCCCCCTGCAACAGCTTCTACAACCACACGTGTGAGCGAAATTAGTCTTCCAAGGCCTCATAACAACTTCGCTTGCCTTGCTTCCTTGTCTAGGGCTAGAAGATGACCTAATAGACCCTTCTTCCAACATATTTAATCCTCCTCCAGTAGACAGAGAATATCATTCTTGAAGCAACCAACCCTAGCTTCACTTCTTCACTCATGTGAGAGAATATTAGCCCAGAAACAATCTTCTTCGTTCTCTTCCTTCTTCGCTAGCTTTCTTGCTCTTCTCCTTCGCTTGAATGAGTGAGTGAATGAATGTGTCTCAAGGAGGTCGAGTCCCCTCCTTTATATAGGCTTCTCAAGGTGGACGTGGCTCCTAAAAATAGTCTGACTTTCCAACTGACAAACCAACTTGGTCTTGAAGGGTATATTGAAACTTTTAATGGCAAAAATAATTTCCTTTACAAATTACAATATGCCCAATGGGGTCTTCAACTAATGACAACGACTCTTTTGACTTCTTGACCTAGGACAAACCTTAGAAGCACTCAATGGGTGCTTAACCTCTAAAATAAAAGACCTTGAGCATGAAACTTGTTATCACCAGGCTGGAGCAAGTTGGGTTGTGTCAACCATCAACCTAGCATACCTATTTCAAACCAGCTTTTGACTGGAAGTTAGCCTTTCCAATATGAGAGGGCTCTCTCAAATTACTTATAAATTTTATGTTTAAAGCTTAAAACATCAGATGGCTAACTTTGTACTTTTCTTGTGATTATGCAGGTGAAAGAATGTGTTGACAGCCACCATTGGGCATGGAGTCAACTAAGGAAATCTAATTACAAACAAACTGTGTTCATGGAAGCTGAGGCAAATTGGCTTAAACATAAACTTTTACAATAAAACACAACAAATGAAGGAAGTTGGAGCATCTAACATGAATTCCAAGTGATCAAATTTCAATGAAACTGATAACAATATACACAATATGGAGATTAAAAAAAAACAAATAAGCCAAAAAGAATCTCAAGATAAAAGACAATTTGTTGCAAATGTATATTAGCTCATGAAAAAAAGATTACAAAAGTGGCTCTCGTAACATTCCTTGTAACATCAATCAACCCCAAAGTGAAAAGGCTACACATTTATAAAGTGAGGCCCTCATTACAATAGTCTGCCACCTGGGCGAGACTCGATGCACATTAAAGGGTCCTATTTCTAATTGATTTACAAAACAGTGGAGTCTTTTTAGGGATATTTCAATTTTAAAAGGGTTTGAATACAAAAAGGACTCTTCAATTATTAAATAGCTCAACAAATTATGTTAATAACCCTGATCGAATGCAACCAATTGATTTTTTGAATGCGTTGGACTGTTGAGATGTCATCATGCCACATGGATGCTGACCTTGCTGACCTGGACCTCCACCAAGTCGAATTTCAAATTTTTTGCAACAAATCTAGCTAGGAAAAATTATGCAAAATAGGCCTCAAAGATAAGTGTGTATTTTCCAAACCCTGATAGTTGTGCAAAAATTGAGAGAGGCTTTTGCAGATGAGCTCATGCTGAACAAAAACCTCCTTCAGATTTCCAAAATTCCTTTCCATTTGGTTAGAAAGTGAGCTTGAAGTTGACTAATAAAACAATCATTTCCAGAATTTCCGTTGCAAAAATTCGGTAGCAAGTTACAAAAAACATCTCTCTGGTACTTTTCTAATTATTCTGACAATTCTGGGGTCTTCATTGATGTTTATTAGCCATACACATACCTTTAGCACTCCCTAAACAGAGGTTTTAACTTGCTTTTTCCTCCATGAAAAGCTACAGCATATCCGTAGCAAATATTCACTTTCAATATGGGGAGTTGCTACAAAACTATCAAATTTCTGAGATTTTGCCTTTTTATGACTTCTTCCATCCCCATGTCATTTCTAATAGCCTATACAAGCCTATCTACTACTAAAAATATTGATTAAACATAAAGTAGAAATTTAGGATTTTATCATGTTCAAGGAGCATCTACCTCAACAATGATTTTGAGATTTATTTTCACAAGCTCCACCTTAATCATTTCAATTTGAGTCTCTAAGGCTCTGACTTGTCTTTGTAACTTATTCCTATTTGCTTGCAGCCATATGTTCCTTTTGTACACATGCTTTAGCATCCTATGTAATGGTAGAAGTTGTTGTGCAATGGTAGAAGTTGTTCTTGTGAAATTTACAACAAAATCCTTAGCAATTTGTCCATGAAAACCCTGCAACTTCACTGAACCTCCTTTGTACTGCTTCTTCTATGCCATCGCTGCAACACGTTCAGAGCAACTTCTTGCCACCTGTAAGTTTACCTAATGACAGCTACACCTCCCTATGACAGTATAAGACTTTCATATGACAGCAAGACCAAACTCAAAGTGAAAGGAATGAGGTAAGAATGAGCTTTACGATGTGAGTGTTTGGGGATAATGGATAAAGGTAAGCTCTAACATATGTCCATGATCCATCGTGACTCTTACCCACAACCTTTTTTTTTGAAAACATACCGTTAGTAACCGTTGCAGAGTTTCATAACGAAACAAGTGGGAGATGTGACAAATTTGCTGCGAAAGTTTCAGGAACTTTCATAGCAAACACTTTTCTTTCGTAACTAAACTCGCTACGAATTTCCGCGAAACTGTATAAATGCCAATCATGACCAAATAAGCCTGACACATGAAATTTTGGATTTTAACTTCCATGATAGGCCCCATTTAAACTCAAATTGACCCTACAAACTAACTATATGACCAAATTTACTTTTGTACATGTGATTTTATTTTGAGAAAACTTAAAACCCTAGCTAATTTGACCAATTGACTCAAAAACTATTTCTAAGCGTTATCATGTATAACAAAACCCATGCTCCAAAAATAATAATAATAAATTTCTTTCATTTTACAATATACAAGAATCAAAAGTACATTTCATATTTTTGAAGACCGAGCCTAGTTACACATTTTTCAACAATTGGAACACTTGGGTCCCTCTCAATGGTTCAGAGAACTAGGCCAACAGCTCAGTTCTTAATTGCTTCACAAGACTCTCTTTAATTCATTGATCAAATCCAAATAAATATATGTATCCTTAGAGTTATAATTAACACAACATACCTTGATTGTAGCCCTTCCATCAAACTTTCACTGATTTGATCCTCAACAAATTTGCTTGTTGGACATCCTTGTTCACAAGACTTGAATTTATGTTAGCACAAGTGACTGGATGGAAGGTCTGCTAGCTTCAGAACTCTGATGCAGAGGTGGCAAAGGGATCATATCTTCAAACATACTGCTAGTTGCTTTAACAAAGGAGAAGATTGGACTCATATCAGCAAATTCTTAAAAAAAACTCGCCATACACTTCTTATCATGATAGGTAGCTTAGTTATTGAAGGAATTTAGCATCTTCAAATTTGATTAATGGCCTTGATGAGTTATTTATCCCAACTCTTGCATATACCTAGGCTTGCATTATTTTTCGAGACCTCTCATATTTTCTAGGGCTTGTAACAAGATATTTCAAATGCATTAACAGTCCACTGCTTCATCTTGACTTTAGGGAAACATGAAAACATCTCTTCTAATTGCATTCCTCCTCTTGCTTGGGTTTGGCCTCACCTAGTTCTAAAACCACGTTAATTTTAGCTTAACATGTTCTTTGCTTAAGACAATTACTTTATTAATCCATTAGCCCATTAGATTTCCATTAGCAATCACATTAATCAATATCATATGATAGTAATTGATGAAAGAACAACAACCATATATGCAAAAGACAAGCCAAGACAAGAAGACACCATGATTTAGGCTTAAATTCAGGGCAAAACCCCACAAGGGGGTAAACCCACATATCTTTTCTTCTTGATAATATCAAATGTTCAAAGAGAGAGAAATCCATAAGTACAATGATACATTAGTCAAAGTCAATAGATTGACATGCCATAGATGATCTCAATCCACTGTCCAAAATTCAAAGTCGCATTTGCAGAAGTCAACAACAGTCAAAGTTGCCCTAACCAGTCAATAGCCCAGTCAAATCAACCCAATCTAATCGATCAAATGAGAAAGAAATTCGCTCTCTCTAGGCAATCAAAATGCAATCAACACGGCCTTCAAAAGTTTGGTCAAAGCTTGGTCAACAGTTTGTGGTCAACCCTGCCATATGCCTACGGTCAAGACAAGTCAAACATCTCAATTTGCCTCGATTATTGTGCCCACAAGTGCAATGTAGCTAGCAAAGTAATAATCCATCCAAATCGCAATCAAACAGTTGGTCAAAGTGTCTAGTCAACGTTGCTATGTGTACTGGAAAATTCAACTGCAAAAACCACAGAAAATTCGCAAGAAAATTGTCCTCCAAAAATTCGCACATGTGGGAGAGAGATAGCTGCCCAAAGAAAGTTGAATCCATCATGAGAGGAAACAGAAAATCATGTGCGTGATGATGCCAAAATGGAGTGAACTCATCTTATATTATATAAGTCAATGTGTGTCAAAGTTCATGTCTCTTGGGCTTCATGAGCCTACATGACTGTGGGGCCGACCTTGTTAATTTTTGAAAGGGATGTATTGTTCTTTGCTTTGATAATTGCATTTCTTCATTAACACATTAAGTTCACTCCTTAACATCATGACATTATTCAGATCTACATCATTATTCATCAGCATATGCAACTATGTAGAAAGAACAATATCATCATCATCAATGCAGCGGAACATAAAGGAACAATAGAAGAAAAGCATGCACATATAGAGACACCAGGATTGATCGGAGACTAGGGCAAAACCCACTATGGAGAAAACCCTTGCAAATTCTTCTTCTTATAGATTGTCATCAAATGATTCAGCAAAAGAGAGTACAAAGATCCATATCTTCACAACAAATAAACATGATTGTATTCAAAACCCTAATTCCGAGGATTGTAATGTATTGTCATTATCTGTAGCCCACTGTTGAACACTACTATCACTGAGCGAAATCTTCAAAGTGTTGAAGTTTCATCTTTTAGTCCCGAATGCATGGAGTTGTGCAAGCAACTACAACAGTCCTGTACACTCCCTAGTGAATTGTATGTGTGCGTCCAGAGGACAAATACACTCAGATTTGCCTCGAACCCCCAGACGCACCCTTCAAGCTATTGTGCGAGCATCTAAGGCTTCCCAAACGCACCCTTGACCACTTTATGCGTGCACCTAGGGACCATACTGCCTAATCTGCTTCAAAAACCCTGGATGCTCCCTTCAAGCTACTGTGCGAGCATTCAAGGCTTCCCGGACGCACCCTTGACCACTTTGTGCATGCGTTCAGGAACCAAACTGCCTGATCTACTTCAGAAACCCTAGACGCTCCCTTCAGGCTACTGTGCAAGTGTCTGAGGCTTCCTGGACGCACCCTTGACCACTTTGTGCGTGCATCCGAGGACGAGAATGCTTAGTTACGAGCCAATGTCCTAGAAACAAAAACCCTACATTTGTGCAAGCTTCAACCTTATAGTTTCGGACCCTTGTGTCAACTTTCTTCATCAGACTTGTGCGAACCAAGACAATAGAAGAGAAGAGAAGATGGCTTGATCAATGTGTCCAAATGAACTTGAAGTCTCTTATATTATAGGCTTCTATGAGGGTCCACTTAATGTTGAGGCCGACCTATCCAATTGTACATATGCATAGGGCCAACCTAATGCAATATATATGAGTGGGAACATAAATTCAAAAACCAACTTCTGCTTGTCCAAATGAGGTGGATCTTTAGGTTGATTTTGGTCCTCTCGAAAAGAGGAATCTATTGCAATTATTATCTTCATCATATGAGCTGTCCAAAGTGGAATTTGACCGCAGTTGCATAATTTTAACACTCCCTCTCAACTAGGGAGAATTCCACCTGCCAATATCTGACCATCAATCAACGTGACATACATCCCATCTCAAGTATCTCATCATCTTGAATCATCAATGTACATCTCTTACTTATTCCTACTTATCTCTTGATTATTCCTGCTCATATATTGAATATTCTTGAATCTAAAAGAAGAAGAATTTGTTACCTAAGGGGAGCTTTAGCGACCACCCTATATTCATCAGGATACAACCTGAAATCTCTATTAGCAGGCCACTACCCGGAATATTTGTCAGCTGGCTACTACCCGAAATATCTATTAACGGGCTACTACCCAGAATATCAGTCAATGGGCTACTACCCGTATCAACATTGAAGAGCATATCATTAGGGAGCATATCTCAACCTGGAACCACATCGAAGAGCTACTACTCAACCTAGAATCTCATGGGGGAGCTACTACTACGACCCCATATTGAGCAATAGGTGATATAGGGGAGCTACTACTCAACCTGTCAGGTCCCCGAGTTTTGGTTGCGACGACCAAATGCGGCAGGCGCGACGAGCGTCTGACTTGGGTATGTGCGATGGGCGCGCCATAGCAATGGGCGGAGTCGTGCATTTTGGTGGACGCAACAAGCGGTGACGGGTGGGCACGCACTCCATAGCGGGCAAACGCAACGAGAGGCGTTGGGCAAAGTTGTGTTGGTGAGCGCATTTTGTGATACGACCGCGTCATGTAGCAATTGGGCAAGCTGGGCACGATAAGGCACGATGACCCAAGCGACCTGAGCGACCCACCGGTGGAAAAGACACGTGCAACAGAAGCATATGCATTGGACAAGCTTATATGGGCAGATGAGCAAAGTATACTTGCAGGACAGACGTGCAGATTGGTGACCAAGCCAACCCATGGGCATGGGCAAAGGGTCACAAAACTTCATTAATTGGGACCGCGGCATGGGTATATATAAACATGGCATGGAGGTTCAAATGAATCAATTCATTTGACACACATCACTTGGGAGAGCTCTGAAGTAGCATAAGCAAGTGTATGTGCACGCAAGACGAGTGGATGAGCGAAAAAGGAGACTAAACATGTATCGATCAAGTCGTGTCTTTTCCTGAACGTGTGCATGGCGTCTTGACCCGGGCGGTTTGACTCGTGCACGAAGGCACGAGCAAAAAAAGTAGAGTCGGGTGTTTCAGGCGAACTGCGGAGGGCACGTGCATAAAGGGTCGAGTCGGGTCTTTTCCCAAACACATGCAAACTGAGGGCGTCGATGACCCAGGTGACCCGCGTGCAGAACGTGCACAAGTCGAGGGCGTCGGTGACCTAGGCTGAACGTGTTTGTCGGCAGAAGGCCGAAAACGCATTCTGAAGGGAATTTTGGGGATTTCCATGATTGGTTGAGTTGTTGGAGAACATTGTAGCTCGGGTCAAAACTCAAGTGTTGAAGCACACCTTGGCAAGAAGTGCAGGTGGCTTGCACAAGCTTGGTATTGTATGATTATTGTAAAATTGTACATTTGTTTATGAAACATAATATCAAGCAGACTCATATTTCAAAGAGTTGCCCCTCCCTTGTATGTATGGGCATACATGTGGATATATATTGATGTTTATGTTGTATTTATTTCCGTTGCATAATTAAAGAACACTTGAAGATAAATTAACTAAGTGATGAAGATAGGCGTAGTCTACTTGCTTGAGCATTGATAAAAAGAAAAAGTGAGGTAGTGTCGCACCCGCTATAAGTGGTTGAAAGAGTACCACAAGTATAGGGTCGTGACACAACCCATCTTATTGCCTACCAATCTTCCCAACAATGACCTTAAAGTAAAACATCAAAGTACACACTATTGCAGCCTACACATACATACAGATCAAGCACTGAACAATAAAGCCCACGTGACAAAGGAGTCATGACACTATTTTTTGGACAAATGTCCCCAAAAAAACCCAATGCGGGAAAACCGGTGCAGCAGCTCTTAGGGGGTTTTTATTATTATGCAGAATTATGAATACATTCGAGGGCAGGGCACCAGACATGGTATGCCCAAACTAAGAAAATCATGGCAGATGTACCACTATCTCTCGGAGACAGAAAATATGGTTGATTCAGCTGAGAATGAAGAACCCCACAAGTGCCTACGCAGTCATTACATCACCCTTCAGTGTGGCTGCTTCACGCCTTCTTGATATGCTGAAAAAGAACCCTTTCTGGCCCACTGGAACCCCAACGCTGCCTCTCCCAGCACTGCATCAACCCTACGGCCCTACGCAGCTCTAGTTAGGCATGCGTCACCCTGGCTGAGCCTACGCTGCCTCTGCGTAGCTCTAGCTTGGCCTACGTCACCCTAGCTGAGCCTACATTGCCTTTGCGGCCCCTTTCTGGTTAGCTGCATCACCCTTCTTGGGTTCTCTGCTTATTTCATTTGCCTCACCAGTATCTGCCTCTCTATCAATGTATCCTCGACCACGGATCTGAAATCCCATTGTCGATCTACCTCTCACTGCACTGCAAGCTCACTCGAAAATTCTCAACAAGTCGTGCCCCAGAATTTCGACTTAGCTCAAGTGTTGACACTCTATGTGTGTTTTCCAACTAACCCCAAGCCTTCCTTTAATACTTTTCTCGTTGAACAATCAACAGTCGTGATCCAATCTCTAATTAACGGCTAATATTAGAAAATACTTGATCCAAGTCATATAGAACATTCTCACCCACATGTCTAAATTAATTCACTTTAAGTATTTAATTTCCCTCAGTTAGACTTAGGGTCTCCATTAAAATAATTAATATTTTGAATAACTTAGGTTCTGGGTGGAATTTCTCCAAATGATTTATAGGGCTTGGAGATCTCATGTGTTCTATCCCCTCCACAAAGTTTCGGAGCTAGAGCACATTCGATGCTACCCAAAATCTCAACACTCCCTCTTAGCGAGGAATGTGCTCTAACAACACTTCAACCCAGAAGCGTTACTTTGATCCATGGCATTGAAACCCTGCGTTGCTAATGCTCGACCTGCTACCCCTCATCCACTGCAATGTTGCATTCTATACTGCTGCCCATGACTCTGCCACAGTCACTACCCCATTTGTACTGCAGCTCCCTCTCAAATGCTGCATCATGCTGTCCATAGCACTGTCACTGCTAACTGTTGCACTACAACTCAGTTGCTGAGAAGTAAGCAACTGAAGGACATCACCCAAAACACTGACAGGCAAGTCAGTTTGACTGCATCTCGATACTGAAGCACCCTATGTTGCTGCTCTGTGCTGACCCTCTGAAGCTTTGCGTCGTTTGCTGCTTTGCACTGTGTAAGCACTACCACTGCACTGTTGAAATCCCATCAACCTCTGCGTTGTTGCTTCCACGATGTTGTTGCCTCTCCTATGCGCTGCTCCAGTCTTCGGCATCCTAGCATTGCCAAAGTGCCTCCATGATCCTCTACACCAACTAACTCCAATCATCCTGCTACTGTCTTTAAGGGCTCCCGTAGCTCGTATGTGATCCAAGAGTTTGGGCACCTCAAGGATCTTGCCCAACTCTACAGTTCAAGAGAATTACAGATCAGTGTCGCCCCACCTCTTCTCTTGAGGTACATGAGCACTCATGGCCACATCATCATCACTGCCATCATCCCCCTTGGTTGTCGCAGCCTTGGAATTTGAATCTTCCTTGCCCTTCTTCTTCTGAGGGCAAGTATTGGCAAAGTGTCCCAATTCGCCACATCTGAAGCACTAGATCTTTGAGAGGTCCTTGTTCTTCTTCCCTTACTGTTGTCGTTGTCCCTTAAATGCGAGAGTTGCATTCTCCTCCTTGATCTTGGCTCCTCCGCTACTACTGCCCATCTTGGACACCCTCCTAATCTCCTCTTGACGAAAAATTGCCCACATGTCCTCCCAATTTGGAAGTTGTGCTCTGCCCAAAATACTTTGAACAAAGGTCTCCCAATCATCGATGATTGTATTTAGGGCAATCATCACCATGAGACCATCATCAAGAGTTGCCCCCATAACAACCAGTTGATCTCGAATTGCCTTCAATCGAATGAGGAAGGGATCGATTTTCTCTCCCTTATGCATCTGAAATAGTCGCAGTTGATTCTCTAAAAGCATCTTCCTCTGGACAAAAGTACCTTAATACAATGTGGTCAAGGTCGTCCACATCTCATTTGCCATATTCTTCTAGGCAGTGTGTGGGACCACATGATCCTTTACCCCGTTCATTATCAAGCTCTTAGCCCTTGCTTGCACTTCCTCATACTTCTTCAACGGATCAACATTAACCGACACGGCCACAACCTTCTCAGCATAATCTTTGATGCGATACTCATCCAGGACAGATAGGATCCTGGCCTTCCAAATGACAAAGTTAGATGCTCCATCTAACATGTCTTGATCCCTCAATCCATGAGAGGCCATCTCTGCTCAACGATGTCGAAACATAAGCTCTTCTCCCTTCTTTTGTTGTTGCTCTCAGCAAGAGACCGGATCTGGGTTTCTTGGCGATAGAAAACCCTCTAGAGAATATGCTCCCTATGACCAGTGATTTCCTTCTTGGAAATCCTTCACCAATATGTCAAATCAACCCTCTCCAATCACTCTGCTAATCAGATCTCAAACTTCTTGGGTAGAAAATCTGCTAAGGAATTATTTCCCCTTACTTTGTAAACCCTGCTAGACATTGTTCTCCATCGACAGAAACAATGCCCCATCAGTAGCTTTGAAGATCAAAAATTGCACCTTGAGCCATGGCAACTGGCACAACGTCACCCCCTCTCAGACTGCGTCACCCTCTTGGGCCTGCGTCAACCTCTGCGTCAACTAGACAGGCTCTGTGTCACCCATGTTGGGTATGCACTGTCCCTCAAGTGATGCGCTACCTCTTTTTGGATCCAAGTTGTCTCAGCCGCTTTCCTGCAGCAAAAATCTTCGTCACTTCGTTGATGGCTTCAACTCCCCCTGATCTGTGATAGCTCTAATACCATGTGAAAATTTCTAAATCAAAATTACAAAAACCCTACTGCAATATTTTGATTTACTTCTCCTACTTGTTTGATTTAATTAATAAGTTATTTTTTCTGAAATATTCAGTAAAACGTCAAAGTAAAACACTACTGCAGCCTACACATACATACAAATCAAGCACTGAAGAATAAATCCCACAGGACAAAGGAGTCAGGACACAATAATTTTTGGAGAAATGTCCCCGAAAAAACCCAATGCGAGAAAACCGGTGCAGCAACTCTTAAGAGGGTTTTTATTATTATGCAAAATTTTGAATACATTCAAGGGCACCAGACATGGTTTGCCCAAACAGAGAAAATCACGACAAATGTACCTCTATCTCTCGGAGACAGAAAATATGGTTGATTTAGTTGAGGATGAAGAACCCCACAGGTGCCTACGCAGTCACTGCATCACCCTTCATTGTGGTTGCTTCACACCTTCTGGATCTGCTGAAAACGAGCCCTTTCTAGCACACTGGAACCCCAATGTTGCCTCTCCCAACACTGCATCAGCCCTATGGCTTGCGTGAGCCTCTGCGCAACTCTGGCTAGGCTTGCATCACCCTGACTGAGCCTACGCTGCCTCTGCACAGCTCTGGCTTGGCGTGCATCACCCTGGTTGAGCCTACATTGCCTTTGCGCGACTCTGGCTGGGCTTGCGTCACCCTTGTTGGGTGTATGCGCTACTCTGGTACAGATCTACCTCTCTGCCAATGTATCCTCGACATCGGATTTGAAATCCCACTATCGATCTACACCTCATTGCACTGCAAGCTCACTCGAAAATTCTCAGCAAGTCGCGCCCCAGAATTTCGACTTAGCTCAAGTGCTGCCACTCTATGTGTGTTCTCCAACTAACCCCAAGCCTTCCTTTAATACTTTTCTTGTTGAATAATCAACGGTCGTGGTCTAATCTCTAATTAACAGCTAATATTAGAAAAGACTTGATCCATGTCACTTAGAACATCCTCACCCACATGTCTAAATTAATTCACTTTAATTATTTAATTCCCCTAAGTTAGACTTAGGGTCTCTGTTAAAAAATTAATATTTTGAATAACTTAGGTTACGAGTGGAATTTCTCCAAACGATTTATGGGTCTTGGAGATCTTATGTGTTTTAGCCCCTCCACAAAGTTTTGGAGTTAGAGCACATCCGATGCTACCCAAAATCTCAACAATATCCATACAGTCATATTTCATAGGAAAAATATCTCAAACCAAGAATAGATCATCTCATGCAAACATCTCAAAGGATTCTTGGCGATAACTCAATATGTATGAAGCGGCTCAATCATGAAATGCTTCAATCAACTATCGGTTGCCAATTTAATCGAAGTGTCCAAGGATTTGCATTTCCTCTTTCAAATACTTCTTCAATAGCTTCGCAATATAGATTATCTTTTCCAAATTTCAAAAATCAATTTACTATGTCATGATTTCTTATTTCGAGCTTCAAAAGCCATCTCCCCCTTGCTTAGATCATCAAAGGCTCATCACATGTCAAGAGTACACCATCAGTTTATAAAACCAAAACCAAAGTCATACCTTGAACATTTTTGAAGTAGAGTTTTGGATCAATATATCATCCTGGCTTCACCAGATAACAGTCAATGCGGACTCGGGGAGCTTGCTTCATGCAATGCTCTCTACAAACATAACATTTTACCAAACCAACTTGCTCAAGTTTACATAAATCAATGTATATCATAATTAATATCAAAAATCATCAATATCACGGTACAAGTTCTTTGACCAAGTGACAGGTAGAGCTCAAATCAAGTCTTGACTTCATCTATTATCATGCAGTATAAAACTTCATTAATTTATTCTCATGATCATAATACAAGTCATTTCTGTTACTAGATGCAAATGCATATACCAAGGATATATCATGCAGGTTCCAAGCATACAACAGTCAATACTTCAACCAATGTGTTAAGAATGAGAAGGCCAATACAAAACCATTATGAAATACCAATATAAGTCATGTCAGAACTCCCAACATTGCTCATCTATATCAATCAGCCAAATCATGTCAAACACTTGTAATACAAACATCAAACATAATGACGTATTTGTATCCCAGTCACTTGCAAACGCAAGTTCAATCTACATATTCATATTATAGTAAACATTCAAACTTTCCTGCTTTCATATCTTTTTGATATCTACTACACATTTGTAGAACTGACATCCTCCAGGTGAACATCTGATTTCATGCACAAAACTTCATTTTAGTGTCCATCAAGCATAGTCGCACCCATAGGCCTTCCTCTATGCGATTGAGGCTTTGAGTGGGATAAAACCATCTTACCTTAGTTCAAACCTTTTTTGTAGATCAACAATTGCATATACCCATAAATCATACTTCAATAGGACAGAATATACATATAATGCAAATGGTAATATGAGTAAGAATCTTGAGGAGAGATTCTTCTTCTAAATGGGAATCCACTTCATTCATCTTCTTTCATGTCATTAACTTGTCTATACTAGAGTCATGCAACAGCAGATCTGATAGATCATAAAATCAAACTTATATCCATCATGGTCATCAGCATCATGACATCAATCCTTCATCACGTGATTAGAATCGAGTGATTAGGGTATCAGACAAATGTAACAATACCAAGTCAATCCATCAAGTTAGGACAATCAATTTTACCATATGCCATAGTTACTCATCACATCAAGACATGATTGTAGTTAGTAAAAAGGTCTAGAGTATCAACCTCATAGCTATACCTCTTCATCAAGGTTACCACGCTTATCATTATCAATATGATCAAGAAAGGTCACTTTATCAAAACAACAAGAGTTTCAATTCTTTTTTCCCATACTTTCATCATGTTCATCACAAGTATTATAAAGAGTCAATGAGTTATCCTTCTATGTGAAATGCATGACAAGTATCAAGAGTATCATCTTCAAGGTGCTAGCCTTCTTCACATAATTGGGATCTCCAAAAACAATAGATGTTAGCCAAACATCAAGTTATACCACTGTATCCAAGATCAACAATAAGTAGCCTCATAGAATCAAGAAGATCATCATGATCAAAAAGGTCAATACCAGATGCACCATTTCATCATAAGAACCATGGATCCAAATCACTTTCATATGCATGCATTAGCCATTTAAGGAGACATTTTCAACATACCATAGGGCTATTACAACTAAAACGTAACATTGAAATAGCATACGATGCATACCTTGCAATATTCAAATACCTGTACACCTTCACATAAGCAACTTGTAGTGCTTGTCACCTTTTCATCAGGTGCCTCTTTACCTTTTCCAAACTCTAGCTTTTCTTTCATACATCCCAAATGATCCTCAAGAAGGATCCACTTATCACATCTCATCAAGGAGGTTAGAAACATCCAAGTACTCAAATACACATGCAGGAAGTATAGGCAATGATCAAAAACAATAATCATAATAATCATATCTAAACAAGAGTAAAGACACAGAGAAACATCATAAGTCAAGGAATACTTATCTTCAAAGAGAGATGATCCTCTCCCTCTTGAACCAACCTTCAAGAGTTGTTCTATCCATAGTCCACATAACAAAGTTGCCTTCAATCAACTTTATCAACAACCAAGCCTACTAGAGACTATCTCATCTAGGGCTTCATTAAATCAGTCATAAGTGCTTGAACATCTTGACTTTGACCATGCTAGGGTTTCATATATCATATCTCAAGTCTTGCCATAAACCAGAGTTTCTCTCAAACCCTAACCATCAAACCCTTATGCACTAACTACCTAAGGTTTCCTTCATACCCTAGAATTCTTTTAGGTCTCCACCATCCTCTTCTTGCCTCCATCAAAAGTCTCTCCGTGAGGGGTGATCTCCATGACTTTTCTTCAGCCTAGCTCTAATACCATGTTAATTTTTCGAAGGGCTATATTGCTCTTTGCTTTGATAATTGCATTTCTTCATCAACGCATTAAGTTCACCCCTTAACATCATGACATAATTTAGATTTACATCATTATTCATCAGTAAATGCAACTATGTAGAAAGAACAATATCATTATCATCAATGCAACAGAACATAAAGGAACAATAGAAGAAAAGCATGCACATATAGAGGCACCAAGATTGGTCAGAGACCATGGCAAAACCCACTATGGGGAAAACCCTTACAAATTCTTCTTCTTATAGATTGTCATCAAATGATTTAGCAAAAGAGAGTACAAAGATCCATATCTTCACAACAAATAAAAATGCTTGTATTCAAAACCCTGATTTTGAGAACTGTAATGTATTGTCATTGTCGGTAGCCTAGTGTTGAGCACTGTTGGCACTAGGTGGAATCTTCAGAGAGTTGTAGTTTCATCTTTTAGTCCTGGACGCATGGAGGAGTTGTGCGAGCGACTATGGCAATCCTGGACACTCCCTAGTGAACTGTATGTGTGCGTCCAGGGGACAAATACACTCATATTTGCCTAAAACCCTCGAATGCAACCTTCAAGCTATTATGTGAGTGTCTAAGGCTTCCCGGACACACCATTTACCACTTTGTGCATGCGTTCGAGGATCAGACTGTCTGATTTGCTTCAGAAACCCTAGACACTCCCTTCATGCTACTGTGCAAGCGTTTGAGGCTTCCTAGACGCACCCTTTACCACTTTGTACGTGCATTCGTGGACCAAACTGCCTGATTTGCTTCAGAAACCTTAGATGCTCCCTTCAGGCTACTGTGTGAGCGTTTGAGGCTTCCCGAACACACCCTTGACCACTTTGTGCGTGCGTCCAGGGATGAGAAAGCTTATTTACAAGCCAGCGTTCGAGAAACAAAAACCCTACATTCATTGAAGCTTCAACCCTATAGTTTCAAACCCTTGTGCGAACTTTCTCCGTCAAACCTGTGCGAACCAAGACAATAGAAGAGAAGAGAAGATGGCTTGATCAATGTGTCCAAATGAGCTTGAGGTCTCTTCTATTTATAGGCATCCATGAGGGTCCAATCAATGTTGAGGTCGACATGTCCAATTGTACATATGCATAGGCCCGACTTGATAAAATATATATGAGTGGGAACATAAATTCAAAAACCAACTTTTGTTTGTCCAAATG
Organism: Pinus albicaulis; assembly: GCA_034641835.2. Classification (NCBI taxonomy): domain Eukaryota; kingdom Viridiplantae; phylum Streptophyta; class Pinopsida; order Pinales; family Pinaceae; genus Pinus; species Pinus albicaulis. Next base: position 27,922,827 of record CM076573.1, read on the forward strand.
AGGTGATCTTTAGGTTGATTCTAGTCCTCTCAAAAAGAGGAATCTATTGCAACTATTATCTTCATCATATGAGCTATCCAAAGTGAAAGTGACCGGAGTTGCATAATTTTAACAGACCTTGACCAAAACCAACATTGTGGGCTTGACTTCAAAAATACATTTCTGCTTGTCAGAATCCATTGTGGCCTAGGTCAAAATTGGCCCTCTCAAGAAGAGGAATCCAATGTCATCATCATCTCGTACAAAGGAGCTGTCTAGTGGAATTTGACCTTAGTTGACCAATTTTAACAAAAAGCAAACACAAAACTTTGTCTTTAGATAAGCTGGTTGTGCAATGTGGCCATAGTTCTGCTTGAAAACGTCAATACTTGTTAACGATAATTTATTTTAATTAATTTTCATGTATCGGGCTATAGCTCTTGATCAACCTTAATCTTAGTGGAAAGCTGCAAAAATGTCATACATAACTTTCAGATGCAAACACAGACGATCTCGCCTTAATTAAGTTGCATACCTACTGTGGCCATAATTCTGGTTTAGAAAACCAATAATTAATGATTAAGCTGCAAGCCTGTCTGCATTTGACTGGTCACTTTTTATTAGATGGTGAGATTTGCAATTTTTTGAAATAAATGGCAGTTTAGGAATAATCTCTTTAACGAAAGCCCAAAGTAAAAACAGAAGATGTCAGTCAAACTCCAAAAACCCTATTTGAATTATTAACACAAAACAAAAAACAAAAATACAACAATTAAACAAAAAGAAAAAATGTATTAACAAAAAGAGTGTGCAAGAAATCGGGAAAAACATTTTTACAAAATAATTTCCAGGACTATTAATGTAATAGTGCACAAAACAATCGTGAAATCTTGTTATTTTCCAGTAATTTTAAGTCGCTGTGCAAATGTGAGTTTTTGGCCATTTGGGTCCTTCAGTGGCTAGTTCTACGGTATGCCAGCAAGATAAGCACATAAGCTGTTGACACACCTTTGTTTGTCTTTGGATGTATTCAGTTCCTTGTACACGGGCGTCTGTTGCTGAAGATGACAGGGGGGTTCTTCCTTTGGAAAATAACTTCCAGCAAATGGTTACCGCTCCTTCTTCTCTGAAGAAGTCTTAATCGTCTGGACTTACGGACAAACTCTCTTCGACGACAGCAGAAGATGACTGTGGATTGGGAAGGGCGAATTTAGACTTCAATTGGTCGAATAGAAGCTGTTTTTCCTCCTGGCGCTTCATGGTTAGGGTTTATGGGGTAGTACAATGCTGCAATGGAATTGATTTGTTGGGCGCATTCAGGTAGCGATTTGATAGCATTCATATGGTGATTTGACGGCGACAGAGAATGAACCAGGTATACCGGCAAATTGGAGAAGAATTTAAGCGGGAATGATAAAATAAGAAATAAAAATACATCTCTGGCGCGACCTTTTATCTGAGAGTATGTGCAATTTATTTATTTTAAAAAAATCGGAGAAGAATTTGAGCGGGAATGATAATATAGGAAATAAAAACACATCCCAGGCGCCACCTTTTATCTGGGAGTCGTATGTGCGCATATTTATAATGTCGATTTTTTTTCTTTTAAATTGGGGCTTGGATTGGATTGGTGCGCTTCTTTATAATGTGAATTTTATTTATTTATTTTTATACGTTTGGGCTTTGGTTGCTATTACCACGTTATGGGACCATTTTAATTTATGGGGTCACTCCAATATTTTTCTTTTATGAGATTTGAATGAGCAAGATTAAACTTTATATAAAATAATTTATTTATATTTTATAAGTAAAGAATTTTTTAGAGTTTGTTTTAATAATTTATGTATTAATTTTGTTATACAAAATTATTAAGGGTTAAATGTAACTAGTATTTATTCATGTTATTTTTATTCAATTTTTATATATTAACAATTTAAAATCTACTCTTAGATTTGGGTATTATAACGGCAGCGGACTCTTGTTAGAATGGGTAAGACAACACTCAATCTGGAAATGCTCGAGCCCTCAAAGTGGCATCCATGCACCATAACTGCCCTCTAGATGATAGCCATGAAATTCATTTATGTTTGCTTGGAACATTCATTCAACATCAACTTTGTGATTTGTCTCAGTTCCACTCTAATGTATTAGTTAAAGTATATGCCCCTCCTTTTGTCCCTTCTATTTCATGGTCCTTCCATGCATCACTTCGTGCCACGACGAGTTGTTGATATGCATTGTTACTCTCTCGCTCTCCTTATCACTGTCATTAAAGACCATTGCACAATGCTTTGTAATCCTTTAGTCTTCCACCAAGGTTCGTGAGAGAGGGAGATTTAGACAAGGAGGATGCAGTCGTGGGTGTCCTCCCCAAATTCCATGGACTAATGACCACATTAAGCTTTTTGACCCTAACATACCAACTCAGATCCATAGTAAATTTTCTTCCTTGGAAGTTGAGGAACAGAGAAGACTAGGAAATGGTCATTGAGTTGCTAGGAATTTGTTGACTCGTCATTTGTGGACTTTGCAGCCATCCAGAGAATAAGCATAAAGAAGAATGGCAAAAACAAATGCCCATTACAGTCAAATTCGCTAATCGCTTCGCCACCTCTCCAGAAGCATTGGTATAGATTTTCTGCCAACTCCCTTAATAGTTATGAAGCTTGAATTCCCTCCCACTCGCCTCAATTCCCTCCCACTCGCCTCAATCCCCTCCTCTCCCAATAGATGAAATGTAGGATTGAGGACATGTTGTCCATGGCTTGCTAAGCCAAAATCCTGAAGCGAAGGTGGACATCCCAAGGCAACCCCCCCTCGCATTGTCCATAATGGAGTTGCAAAACCTTCTCATCAAAACACAAGTTCATATGTTGCCTCATTGTTGAGGAAAAGAAGAATGATGAATCTACTAAGGCAAAGGTAAACCAAGCTGGAACGAACAAAGCACAACAAGTTTCATCTAGATCCAAGGGAAAGCAAGTGATTTGAACAATTTCCTTGTTTAGTTTCTTATGCTATGTCTTTCCTTAGCTCTCTGCATGGCAGAAGTTTTGATAGCGACACATGTCGAAATCCCGGTAGAAGCTACTTTTGTAAAATCTTTTTTATTTTTGCATGCACTATGGCAGTCTATCATACTTATACTCTCATTGAAGGACCATCTAGTTTCCTCTTGCTAGGAAAATGGTCCATTCTCAAATCCTCCCAATTTGATCTCGACCCTAGGCCTCTCAGTGATTTTATGAGTGTATTGTATGCATCATCATTTTGCTAATATAAATTTGCTTTCTTACAAAAACAACAAAATCTACACATTAATGATGATATTTGACATAAGGCATTCAGATTGCTCCATTTATAGCATGCCTTGTTATTTTATGAGCCTTATTTTCATTTTTACAAAAAAACAAGGATCTAAGTTGTTTTAAAATTAATCAAAAACCCTATTACAATGCTTCCCTCACAAAGGTGGAACTTTGACTTTCGACATAATTCCAACCAAATTTAGCGCCAAAATAGACTGGAAAAAGCAAGTTGCTTTAAATGTTTTTTTATCTCACATTGTTAGTGATAACCTCTAATTAATTTTCAAAACCATCACATTGACAAGTGGGTTAAAAATCTACCCTCATATGTTTCTGTGAGAGTGATTCAAAGATCTATTCATTTATTTATTTATTTGTGATTCGAAGATAGATCTATTTATTTGTTTTTCGAAGATCTAAGATAAGCAACTGTCAGCATTTCCAAATTAAATGACAAAAAATAAAGAAGCCAACAATCCCACTGATTGAGATTCCAGCTCTCCAAGAAAAGACTTTGGGTTAAGCACAAACTGCACCCACAGTGTTAAGACTCCAACATGAGATTCTAATCTTTGACTCCTAATATAAGCACAAATTGCATTTATATTGCCAAGACTCTGAGATGAGATTTCAAGGTACACATAAATTGTGTGGTCTTTAGACATGCTAGAAAGTAGCCCATCTCCATCATGCCTCACATCATGCAAATCGCAATCCAACATTGTGCATGTCGAAGCTTGAAGTCTAATGCGTGGAAGTTGAGAGTCACATCATGCAAATTGCAATCTAACGTTGTGCATGCTAAACCCTTAAGGTTGAGACTCGTGTGACATGCCCACACCCATAGCATGGGGGCTTCACTTAATGAACCTCTGACATATCATGTGTGTTCGTGGCATATTAAGCAATGCCCTTAATTTGACTACATATTGGAAAATACATCTAAACATCACATTATTTAACCCCCTACAAATATGAACCCAATACATCTTCCCAATTCAAAAAACCCCTACTTTCACTATATATTGTATGTATCCATTTTTTCATTAACATTTTTTATACCCCTTTATATGTTTTCATTTACTTTGAGCTCCATTTTTCATACTTGTCAATATAAAAACTCTTTACCCCCTATATATCCCTCCAATATATTATGTCATTTTTTCCTCAATATATATCCCCCAATATGAACGCATGGGGTATGGTATTGCTCCCCTAGTAAAGACCTTGTGTTGTGACCCATAGGCCATTAGTATGCTATATAAAATAGCAACCTATGGGGAAGGAGTAATCATATTAAATGGATTTATTTTTTTGTTGTCCAGTGGAAATAATAGAAGTGAATTTTCTTATTTCTATAGATGAAATAGAGATTTTCCATTTTTTTCTACTATAGTTTTTATAGTTTCTATAGTGTTGGTAATAGAGAATATTGAAGCTTGAAGGTAAAACAAGTCATCGTGAAAGGGTAAGATGGGAGTGTTTGTCTTAATCGAAACAATTAGGAGGATATTGAAGGTTTTAAATGGAATCTGCCTAGAAACACATGGCCTACTTTAGGAGATTTGCCACACAAAAATGAAACAAACACGATGAAGATATAGACTGTGTATAGACCACATGTGCTACTAGTTGATGATTTTAAATCTAGTAGCCTTGTTCCATTTTTTATTGTTATGAAAATTGGTCGAGCTGTGATTGTACCATTAGCCATGTAGTTGCACAAAGGTACTTGAGAATTGGTATTATAACAAAAGCACAATCATGTGAGTATATTTTTGTGCCTGTCATTACTGATGGCGACTTTTTTAACAATGCATTATGATGTCTACCTTAACTTTGTCAAATCTTCCATGTCTGCTTTTAGATCATTCTTCATGTTTTTCATTTTCTCATCGATCTTAGCTTCCATGTCATCCATCTTAGATTCCATGCCAACTTCCATGCCATCTATCTTAGATTCCATGCCATCTATCTTATATTCCATGCCATTCTTCAAACCATCCATGCCTTTCTTCAAACCATCCATCTTAGTTTCCACGACTTTCTTCAAAACTTCCATGTCATTTTCTGTTGCTCTTTGCGAGAGCGAAATTTGTTGCACTTGCTCTTGTAATTTTGATATGTCATGTTGCCATTCTTCGTCTTCATGAGTCATAGCAGAGCTTTCTAAAGGCAGGATGGGTGTTGAATTCTTTTTAGGGGCCATTTTAGAGTCCAATACTGATATCTATTCTACAATATGCCCTTGGAATCAATTCAACTTGATTCTTTAAACAAGACTTATGAAATTCGAAAAATAAAATAAAAAATAAAAAATAAAATAAAATAAAATAAAATAAAAATAAATAAATAAAAAAATTTAAAAAAAATAAATAAATAAATATATATATATATATATATAATAATAATAATAATAATAATAATAATAAAATAATTAATTAATTAATTAAAAATTAAAAAAATTAAAATTAAAATTAAAATAAAAGAATTAAAAATTAAAAATTAAAAAAAAAACAAAAAACAAAAAATTAATTAATTGATTTTAAAAAAATTAAAAAATAAATAAAAAATAAAAAATAAAAATAAAAATAAATAAATAAATACACACCTTTTACTTGCCTTTGAGGAGCTCGATATTGAAATTGAATTATCTCTATAATTGCGGATCCTCAATATCTGAAATTCAACGCTGTAGTAGCCTCTGAAGCTTCTTTCAAATGCCACAGGTCTGATCTGATTTGGATTCTTCAAGGCAAAGTTATGTCCAATCTCCCACAATGACCCAATTTTGGACTGGTTCAGTAGAGCGAACTTATACGACTTGCCACGTGTCACTGTTTCCTCCTTTGGCTCTGAAATTGATAGACCAAAAACTACAGTCCGTGTACTTGCGGCTACTTTTTACAACATTCCAATCCAATGCTCAGAGAGATAGCTATGAATATTTTCCCACGATCACCTCTTTGAGATGAAATTCAGAAGCCTCAAAAAGCCCTAACTTCCACAGATCATATCTCCAAAAGTATTGCGAACCAATATCTGAACTTTTGCAATGATGTTCTTCAGGATTGTGGCTTCGCACTCTAAAAATTTCAACTTCTAAACCTTCGTAGAAATAATTTATTATGAAAATACCACGATGACCTGTTTAGGTTAAATTCAGGAGCCTGTAAAATGACCTAACTTGCAGAGATCATATCTCCGAAAATATTACGAACCAAGCTCTGAAATTTTGCAACGATGTTCCTCAGGATTTTGGCTTCGTACTCTAAAAATTTCAGATTCTGAACCTTCATAGAAAAAAAGTTATAGCGAAATTTCCACGATGACTTGTTTGGAGCAACGAAACCCTAGAATCTCAAAGCTCTAATACCAAATGTTGGGAAATCAGCTCCAAAAAGAGAAGAAAAGATATATCAACGCCTTAGAAATAAGCCACTTCGAGGGGCAACCTCCAATACATTACATGAATGAAAAATTATTGGATGATTCAAATTACAAAACCTCCTTTCTATATATAGGAGTCCATGGGGCCATAACGTAATCCTAGCCGACCTAACAATAATAATTTAAGGGCACAATAATAACAATATGGGGGTTACAAGGGTGCAATAATAACAATAAGGGGGTTACACTAACAACAATAAGGGACTATACTAGTAATATAGGGACCTAACATTATTTTCATTAGTTTAGATTGCTTGTGGGTTTTGGAGCTTCTTCGTGGTTTGGATTTTCCCGCTGTGCATATACCAAATCAATATAGGAAAAAGTGTTATGCACATATTTTAGAACATCTTCAATAGTAAAATTCAAGTGACTTGTTGTGGTTATCTATCATGTCACTTCTTGAATAAATGGATGGTTGCCTTTAGCCAAATTCAATATCTTCGTGATAACTCTCAATTTTTATAAAATAAATCTATCTATCAAATTGATTCATAAAATGCGTGTGCATATTAGTTTGATTCAAAGTTTTAGTAGAGAAGTATTTGGAGGATTGAAGTTTTTTTTATACTCATTAAAAAAAAAAACCTTCTGGTTCGGTGCAGAAATCTCAAACCTTGGTTACAATGTGAACAAAAAATAACAAAAAAAAATATTTAAACGATGCACAAAATTAAATATAAAATATCATGCAAAGGGAAGTTTAAAAATAAACAAGTCTTAAAAAATTTACTTGACGAGTATGAGTGCGAGTCATTTATTTATTTTAATTATGATGAATCGATAGTGCCTATAAAATTTATACCCTGAGCATTATGCAATGTTATGGCCAATTTTCATAACACTTCTTCCAAATATACAACACAATATTTTTTTGCCTCAGCAAGGGATGGCGTATTCAATAAAAGTTATGACAAAAGTCGACATTTTGAAGCAAGACCAACTTGAATTGCATGCAGCTTCAAGGAGGTAGAGACAATATGTAGTGTCAAAGCACTAGGTAATGTCAGTAACTAGTTGGTAGCAATGGTCAGATCTTAATGCATGCAAAATTAGTTGGTTCACTCAAAGGAGAACGTAGTGTTAGGTCAAATGTTCATTGAATGCTTATTGGGTGTTAATTGAAAGTTCGACATGGAAACCAAGCATCCTATCACTATCATGAGAATAAGAGATTAAGTTTGTGATGTCTACAAACTTTTGTTAATCAAAGCACATGAAATAATAAATTTTATGAAATTTAGTTAATATGCAATTATGATGTCAATCAACACAAGAATCAACCATTGCAAAATCAAATGTTATATACATTACCTATCAACAATAGTAAAAATGTATTATTATTTTTGTAATTGTTGATCACACGGATGCATAACCTTCTTTTTTTCAAAACCTCTTTTAACCTTAGTGATTTTGGCTTTCACTTTTTTCTTTTCTTTCATCAAAAATGACAAAAGGGGAAATAATTTGCCACAATTCTATGAATACTTGATCATAAAGGTATCACATGATGGTTTATGAATATCCTATGGAATGACATAGGATAAAATTTGGCTAAGGGAAATAAGGAGTACAATAAGATCGATGTGTAACACCTACTCAAATCACCAAGCATATACCCAAACCATCGAGATGACACACTTCTCTAAGTAAAAGTATGAAACACTACAAAACGATTTAGAACTTATAGCCAAAGCATCAAGAGTTAGATAAAGTGCTTAACTGGTCACAAAAAAATAGTACGCATTAGAAATATCATATACACGTGGATCACGCATATCAAGCTAGATGTGATACCTAAAGCAACCTCTTTCTACACCTAGTGTCTTAAATGGCCAAGGCAAGGTGTCATCAAACCAATGATACATTAGTGAATTATATTTATATCTCAATTGGAAATTATTAATGTAACAAGAATCCTAGGGGTTGACGACATGCTTAATGACAGTGACGATGATGATAACAGTGGGTTTTATGTGAAATTCCCATGTTTAAGGAAAGTTTTAATAAGGATGTTCTAGGAATGACAAACATGTCCGTTGAAACTTCATCGCAATACGATGACAATGAAGATGACAATAAAAGTGACGTCCATGGTGTTATAATTACATAATGCACCTAGAGTTGACAAGGACAATGATCATGAAGACAACAAACACGTGATGAATTGAAAATAGAAATAAGGATGATGTTAAAGGATCAAGGATTAGGGGTTAGCATACTTTAGTGTTAGGGGATCGAGGCTTAGGGGTTTTAGGAGTTAAGGGGTTTACGAATTTAGGAGTCAGGGGTTGAGGGTAAAGGGTAAAGGGTTAGGGCTTAGGGGTTGAGGGCAGGGGGCTTAGGTTTATGGGGTTTAGGGGTTAGTGGTTAAGGGATTCGGGGTTAAGGGTTAATCGATGGCTTAGGGTCAGGGGATTTAGGGGTTAAGGGTTTAAGGGTTATGTGATTTAGGTGTCAACGGATTAAGGGGTTACGAGTTAGGGGTTAAGGTGTTTAAGGGTTACAAGTTAAGGGTCAGGGGTCAGGTTTTAAGAGGATAAGGGGTTAGGGCTTAGGGGATTCAAGGATTATAGGTTATGGGTTAGGTGTTAAGGTGTTATTGGCTTACTGTTTAAGGGAATAAGGGGTTAACGAGTTATGTATTATGGGTGTAGGGGTTAAGGAATTGTGGCTTGCGTGTTAAGGGGACAGGGAATTTAGTGGTAAATGGTTAAGGGCTTATGGTTGTGATAATGGGGCCCCTAATCCCCTTATCACAACTATTGGGGTTACTCTATCAATTTCTCTCATTGCATTCCCTCTAGGCCCCCTAGTCCCTATGCCATTAGGTTTTAATCCCCCTTCTCATTCTCTAATGCTAGGATTATAGATCTCATTAAACCATGCTTGGACCTCCCACTCCTATCCATCCATGCTACCCTTGTGTCCCCTTTCCTCGTTCAATACACCAATAGATACCCCTCCCCCAAAAGTCATGATAATTGAACATTTGGAGGTGGTTGTTTAATAACTACCTCTAAAAGTTCAATTCTCATGACTTTTGGGAGGGGGGTTGTCCAAAACTACTTCCAGAAGTTAAATTTATGTGACTTTTAAGAGGGATTTCAAACAACCCCCCTTAAAATTTGCAATAATTGAACTTTTGGACTATAAAATTTGCACTATAAAAATAAAAATTGTATCAAAGATTTGGTGAAGGAATGGGTATTGAGATCACTCTTAAGAGACATTCTTCTGGAATCTAATAGTTGTCCAAATTTGAATTATTCATGACCATGGATTCCTATACTAAGACAGAGAAAAAGTTGGAATGTGCCTCTAACTTCAAGGCTTGGAAGAAAAGGATTGACCTTATTCTCGCAGAAAACGATGTCAAGGAACATGTGAAGGGAAATGCAACTGAAGCTCAAGACAATGATGTAAAGGAAAAATTAAACAAGAATGAGATCATTTCCATGAGGATCATTATTGAATCCACCAGAGATCACTCGATCCCATATATTTCATATTTGGATACTCCAAAAGGTATGTATGATGCTCTAATGGGATTGTACTATGTCAATAATGTTGGCTAGAAAATAAGTTTGAGGAATCAACTTCGAGAAGTTTGAATGTTAATAAATGATACGGCAACCTCTTATTTCATAAGGATCTCTCAAATAAGATACCAACTTAAAGCTCTTGAAGAACCAATTTTTGATGTAGAGCTCGTGACTACAACACTCAATGGGTTGCCTCTTTCATGGGTTGCATTTGTAGCTAGTATTAGTGAAAGAAAGGAAACTCCAAGTTTTGATGAGTTATGGGCCTCTTGCACTCAAGACGAATCTAGACTTGTCTCAATAGGGAGAAGTCAAAAAAATTCGATATGGTGATCAATCATTTACAACTCAATCTAGGAATGGAAAAGGAAGGAGAAATTTTGGAAAATTTAAAAGGAACACAAGAAAAAGGCCTGCTCTAGGGAATAGAAATCACCTCTCTCAAGGAAGAAGAGACATCTCAAAAGTTAAATTTTTTCATTGTCAGAAGTATGGTCACTTTCAATACAAGTGTCCTAAAAGGAACTATAATAGAAAGAGAAGGGACAAGCAACATGCCTCAACTGCAAATTTTGATGAACGCCAAGGAATGATAATGATAGCTTTTTCTTTTGTTTTTCTCTTACATTTTCTATCACTAACAATGATGTTCGTTTGATCGATAGTGGTGCTTCCAAGCATATGAAATGAGGTTGTGAAAGCCTCACTAAGCTAGTGGAAAATAAGTATACACAAATGGTGGAGCTTAGTGACGAAGGAAAATATGCAGTCAAATGCTTTGGTTCAACATCCTTTCAACTAGAATAAAAAGTTAACATTTTCTTAAATGATATATTGTATGTACCTGGTTTGAAAAATATTTTGGTCTCTATTTCATGTTTGGAAGATAAAGCATATAGAATTGCTTTTATTGATGGTAAAGTATTAGTATGGAAGAAAGGTTAAAGCATAGACTCTGCCAAAGTAATTGGTGTGTGAGAAGGAGGCTTGTATAGACTCTTGGGTCAATCAATTTAAGCACTTATACACAACGATATTGATCTTTGTGAATTATGGCACCGAAGATATGCACACATTCATTACAAAGCCTTGTATAGAATGAAAGAAAGTGTTATGGGTCTACCAGAAACTTTGGTTCAACATCCTTTCAACTAGAATAAAAAGGTAACATTTTCTTAAATGATATATTGTATGTACCTGGTTTGAAAAAGATTTTGGTCTCTATTTCATATTTGGAAGATAAAGCATATAGAATTGCTTTTATTGATGGTAAAGTATTAGTATGGAAGAAAGGCTAAAGCATAGACTCTACCAAAGTAATTGGTGTGTGAGAAGGAGGCTTGTATAGACTCTTGGGTCAATCAATTTAAGCACTTATACACAATGATATTGATCTTTGTGAATTGTGGCACTGAAGATATGCACACATTCATTACAAAGCCTTGTATAGAATGAAAGAAAGTGTTATGGGTCTACCAGAAATCAAGGTTGAACATGGAGGAGTTTGCTAAGGATGTGCACTTCGGAATAATATTAGGGGACCATTTCCTATTAGTAATAGTAGGTCCAAAGGACTTCTAGATCTTATACATTATGATGTGTGTGGACCCATTTTTGTGAAATCCTTGGGTGGTTTTTTGTATTATGTAACTTTCATTAATGATTTTTTGTGAAAGATGTTGATTTATTTCTTAAAGACCAAGGATGAAGTCTTTGATAAGTTTTAGGAATTCAAGGCTCAAGTGGAAACTTTTACAGGAATAAGAATCAAAATTATGAGGTATAATAATGGTGGAGAATATACCTCCAATGAACTTATTGCTTTTTGTAGTGATGTCGGAATTAAGAGGGAGCTGATAATATACTACAACCCTCAACAAAATGGGATGGTAGAGAGGAAGAACAAAACTATGATGGAAGTCGCTAACGCCATGATTCATGATCAATATCTACCTATGTTCATATGGCGAGAAGCTTCCAATATTGTTGTTTATATTCAAAATATAAGTCCTTGTCGAATATTTGGGAATAAGACTCCTAAAGAAGTCTTCACAAACGAGAAGTCGAATGTTGAAAATTTGAGAATCATTGGTTTTCATGTCTACGTTCACATGCCTAAGGAAAATAGGATCAAGCTGGAACCTTCTGGGAATAAGCAGAATTTTGTTGTATACAGTGTACATCGAAGGCCTATGGAATTTATATTCCAGAACATCAAACAATTTAGATTAGTAGAGATGTTACCTTTGATGAAGATGTTGCTTTGTGGAAAGCCAAAGGATCACACTTGGATTATGATGATGAGTAGCATGTATCTCCCTAGAACATGGATTTAAGATATGTGGAACGAGGACTTGTGGATAATCCTTAAGATCATCAAGAAGAGCCTAAATGACCTAATGAACTTGTGGACCCTCCAAAGGATATTACACCTGAAACTAGGAAAATACCAATATGGCTTGAAAGAACATTGCAAGAAGCTGAGGGACATGCAACTCCACTGGGATTTTCAGGGAATCCAAACATGTCAATAAATACTCAAGTTATGCAACATTAATGAGCAAGATAACTGAGTTTGAGCCATCCAACTATGAAGAAGTATCAAATCAACAAGTTTGGAAATATTCTATGTTAGCAGAGTACCAGTCTATTATGAAGAATGATGTATGGAAATTGTGCCAAAACCTTAAGGGAATTTAGTGACGACTCCAAAATAGATATACACAATAAAGCATGCAGTTGATGGCAACATATACAAGTACAAAGCAATATTTGTGGCTAGAGGATTCTCCCAAAAAGAGGAAGAAGATAATGAAGACACATTTGCTCTATTTGCCAGGCACACCTCCATTAGATCTATTATTTCTATTGCTTCTATTGCGGGTTGGAAAATTCATCAAATGGATGTCAAAATGACTTTCCTTAATGGATTTTTTGAGGATGAAGTGTACATAGAACAACCTCAAGGATTTGAAGTTCATGAGAGGGAGACTCATGCTTGCAAATTGAATAAAGGTTGTTCTCGTTAACATCGAAACAAATTAAGTAACTTGAATCTCTCCTCTAAGAGCTATGCTTGGTATACTTTCCTTTCTAAGGGCCTTATACTAATATGAGTTTATACTGTATTAAAGTCATTGTGTTTTCTCTTAGTAGTAATTATTCCCTTATATTACACTGCTTATGATTTACCTCTATCAATATCTTATGGTTATATCATGAGTGTTCGAGCTTAGATCGATTACAGATTTATTATACCAACCCTTAAAAACTTACCCTACTAATTGCTCCTTTGGTGCTTAAACTGCTACCATACGTAGCCCCTATGTCCTTTGCCTTAACCTCCGTTGGTTCAATCCCTGCCTCTTAAGATACTCTCGCATTGATGGATATTTGATGAGTCTTGGATTTTCCAAGAGTGATGCAAATCCAAATCTATACTTTAGAATTGTTAATGGTGAGCCTATGATTTTTCTATTCTATGTTGACGACTTGTTTCTTAGTGGAGTAGAGAATCTCATAGTCCAGTGTAAGAGGGACCTTATTTTTGAATTCGAAATGAAGGATATTGGTTTAATGCATTATTATTTGGGATTAGAAGTATGGAAAAATCCAGGTGAAATTTTCTTTGTCAAGGAAAATATGTTGTTCAAGTCCTTCAAAGATTTGGGATGATGGACTACAAGTCCATGGATACTCCCATGGTGACAAATTTGAAGAAGTTGTGAGACTATGATTTTGACTTGCTAGATACCTCTATGTATCACAAGCTGGTTGGCTCACAAAACTATTTGGTGAACACCAAACCTAATATTTGTTATGCAATGAATACCCTAAATATTTTTTTGGTTAAGCTTAGGCATTCACATTATATTTCAACAAAATATACAATGAGATATATGTGTGGCATGATTCATTGTGGATTGATATATGTATCAAATGGTGAACTAAAACTGCATGGATTCATTGACTTTGATTGTGGTGGAAGTGCTAAAGATATGAATACTTTCAAATATTGTTTTAGTTTGGGATCCACTATGATATTTTGGATGAGTAGCAAACAAACATATATTGCACTTAGCATTGTTGAAACAAAATATATTGTTGCTTATTTGGTGAGTTGTGAAGTGGTGTTTCTTTGGAAGTTACTCGTGGGATTGTTTGATCTAGTGTTGGAACTAACCATGATATATCATGATAATCAAAGTTGTATGAAACTTTACTATAACCCAATTTTCCATCACAGGTCAAAGCACATCGAGATCAAGTATCATTACATCTGGATCATTATTAAAAGTGGAGCTGTAAGGTTCCAACATATCTCTACTGATGAGAAAGTTGTTGATATTCTCATGAAGCCTTTGCCTCGGGTGAAGTTTGCTTACTTCAAGGAAAGGCCCCATGTGGTTAATAATCCTTCCCTCACGGAGAGGGAGCATTGATTTTCTTTGCATCTATGATATTCTCCTTAGGTCATAGGATTTGACCAGGATAGCTATGGGATTTGGCTGGGGAGATTGGTTCTGACACCTAGAGTGCTCCCTTGGGTCTTGGGGTTTTACTGGGATACCAAATTGGTCAGGGATATTTGCCCTATATATAAAGCATGGATTACTTCCTCAGGTCATGTAATGCACCTCTCCCATCACATACACTTTCTTTCAGTAGCTTCCCTGGGGTAAACATGAGATGAGGGGTTGTTATGAGAAGACTCAACCTCTTAGTTAACCTTATGGAAATGGAGTCGGAAAAAAAAACCTTACAGACCTCCCTCATGTGCTTTAGGACCACGAAGAGCTAATCCACCACTCCAAGTGCCTAACCCCTGATTTAACCTAAAATTTCAATGAATTAAACCCCTAGTTTCTCCCATGACATGGGCATGCATGTGACTGGGACCCTCCAATCGCTCCCACAATGCTTGCAAGCGAGAGAATGCAGTCTTTTTCAGTCAATTTTGTGCTAGAGACTGTGATATTTAAGCCACTTTTTCAAGGCTAATCTCCAAACCAATACCCAGAACTTGATGAGACTTTCCAAGTTAATAAATGACACCAAGTCAAAGCCTCTAACATAAAACTTGATTAAGGGATTGACCTAACCAAGCCTAACATGACATACATTTTTTCAAACATAGTAATTATGCAAACTACAGGTCATGAATGCAAGTCTGAGCATAAGGGACTGAAAACTCATATGAGACTTAACGAGAAGGATCATCGCCCTCTCCCATTAGTTGTCTTAACATCAATTAGGTCTTGCATCCATTATTCTCTGAGTTATATGTAAAAACATGAAAAGATCCATGACTAAAACCAATCATATATCCATGCTTATAACCAACATATATACATATAAATAAAAATATGATAACAAACATTAAATCGACATAAAAACAAGTACATTTACCAATCAAAAGCAAGAGAATTTAGCTTTCTTTAAACATAGGCAAGAGCCAACCAGGTTCGAGACTTCCACGTACCACCCGACCATAAACATGGCTAAACTAAATATTTCTTTCATCCAGTCACCCCCATGCCATATTCCAAGCATGAATGTGCGGTCTCATAGATAAACCAATCCAAAAGAACCAAGGGAATCCAAAGGTTAATCCACCTCCACCCTCACCATATTGTGATCTCAACTAAACCATCAACGAGATCACGAAACCGAACCTAGCTTGGAACACCTCTAGATCTCATCACTATCCTTAAGGAATTTTTCATCTCCTTGCCTATAGGCTCACTGCAATCCACACCAGATCATTAGGCCCTTACCGAGACACCACCATCAAGCTTTGTCATGTATCCTGCCAAAACCGGTCAAGGGATTCCTAGGCCTTTAGGAATGTTCCTGAGACCACCTCTACCCCAGATTCTGAAACCATCCAGAAAATTCCAAAGCTCAAAACCAAGAACAATCCCATTACACCATTGTTATCCATAAAAAGGAATGCAAGCCTAAAACCACTTTCAAAACCCAACAAAACCATGCCACCGATAGCAAAAGAACTAAATACCAACATGCACATACCATGCATGTCAAAAGCAACTAAGAAATCATACATGAAATTTGTTACCTGCAAGTATTCCTATTGAAGTTACTTGATCTAGCTCTTCCTTGCTTGACCTTTGCTTTCCTTTGCTTTCCTTGTCCTTCCTTTTCTTGCTTGATCCCCTTCTCCTCTTGGTGCTCTTCTTGTCTCTGGGTGTAATTATGAAAATGAACTGACAAAAATCTGTGAATTGATCCTTAACATCCTTTTTACCATTTATGCCTCTAATTTCTTCAATTTTCCATTTCTAATTCAATTTCCTTGTCACATGCAACTTGTGACTGTTCATCTTCCTTTTCTCCTAATTTCCATTAATTTCATAAATAAGATGCCAATTAATGCCTATTTGCCTTTTCAATGCCTTTTTCGTTGCCTTTTCCAATTTCCCCTTAGCCATAAATAACATGTTATCACTTTCTGTAACTTCCTAAGGCTCACAAAAGGATTAGAGAAAGGTAACCACAAAAGAACTTTTGGCCAAGTAACTAGCCCTACCCGAACCAGAGAGGGCTCTCTCTATGTCACTTTGTAGTCAAAGGGATGACTAGATATAACGTTTTAGGCTAGTTATGATGCTCAATATATTCATTTTTTTGTTTGTTTGGAGTTTTGCTGGATAAGAATGACAATTAGGAGACTAGGTCTAGGTTATTGATATGATTTCAAAGGTTTAGTTGCAGAGGTAAGGGTGAGGCCAGGTAGGTAAACTAATAAGCATGATTAATTTGCCATTGTGTATAGAGTGAAATGAGAAGGAATCAGAATGAGCATTATACTGAATTCATTCATCATAAGAGCAAGACGATTTCATGAAAATCTTATGAAAAACAGAGCATGGAAAGCATGTTTTTTGTCAATAAATTGATAAGACTTAGCATAAAGAAGCATATATGTGGAATATGAGTAACATAACATTCAACATCATGAGTTTACAGAGAAAAACAAATGCTCAAAGGCATACCACTGGAGTCTCAACATTATGTCTGCAACATTGTCCTTTATTTCATTAGCAAAAGCTTGTACAATAGCTCCACTGTAAATAACAACTATCCAACCTCCCCCTGAAATGGTATTTACAAATGGTATATATAGGAAGAGAGGCACTAACTCCACCTCTTCTAAAAATAAGGAAACATTACTCCTCGCATTACATATGTATCATAATGCATTAAAACCTCATCCCATTGAAATCCAACTGAAATAACAGGTGTAGAAGAAAGAAGTGAAGAAATCTGAGATGAACTATTGAGTGCAGTGACATGTTGCTCCTTCTTCTATTGATTTGTTTCTTCACGTTCCTGGTTCTTAAATAACCATGTATTTTTATTAAATACAACCTTCAACAATTGCTAATATACGGAGAACCTGGAACCTCCAACCTTCCCTGTGCTTTGTTGATACCGATGGTGATGGTGGTGGCCATGGGTCTGTTATAAGCTTGAATGGTTACCCCAGATAGTCAATGAATGGACTAATTGTTTTTTTGGCTACGCGTCGAGATGAAAGTGGAGGGGAGTGCGTGGGAATATAACAATAAGCAGGAGGCATGGTAGTAGGGGAATGAAGTGAAGAGCGGGTGTTAGAATCCTGTAATTTACAATATCACAAGGTGACTGTGTACATTTTCTTTGTAATTTTTTCATACTGTACATAGATGTCAATATTCAAAATCTTTTCCAAAGCAAGAATCAAAGGAAACAAAGGCAGCAGGGAGGCAAGGAGCAGCATTAGACCATTAGCAAAGACAAAGGCAACAGACAAAGCATTTAAGGCAGAAAAACAACAAGAGCAGAGTCTTGAACGAGATCGGGTCAAGTCGTGCACGCTTTGGTCGAGTCATGAATGCATGTAGGTCATGAACATGGGAAAAGTAGACAACATTTAAGTATTCTATGAAAAATAGAAAGAAACGAATAGGCATGACCAAAGAAACAAAATCGGAAAACCACAACAAAGGAGGAGTAAGGACCGTGGATCTGAGCTTCTATCAACGACAGAGATTGAATCACATCATCGCATTGCAAACCCATTTTTCATTTCATTTCCCTTAAAAATCATTAAACCTTACCTTTCCGCCTTTCCGCTTCATTTTCCTACTTTACCTGTTTAATCACTGTTTCACATCGCAAATATTACAACTTACAGTTAAAGAGCCCGCAAGGTATTCGCTTTAACTTGCGATGCGGTTGGCCCCACCACGGCAGCTCCGCCCCCCACTTCACAGCCATTTGAAATACATTGAAATACATTGACATATCACATGGAACATCATAAACTTTATCATACCGTTGAAATCATTCATTGCTTTATAACTTCGCCAATGTAGTGGGCTCCATCCTCCTTGCCACATCATCCTCCAACAACACAAATCGCATTTTGTATGTTTTATAGTTTACCTCCGCACTTCGTACTTCACATCTTTTAGAGTTTACATCTACTACTTCATGTTAAATATTTGCAATCTGCGGTCCCGTCCCACCTTACCTGCCATGTCGTCTTTGTACTTCGCATCGCATTGTTGATTCCATTTCTTATAACTTAAACTCTAAAACATGCGATGTTCAATTTTCTATGGATGCGATAAGGTTCAGAACTAAAATATAAAAAATTTCAAGTCAGGATATACGGGGTTTTTATGGTGTTTTATTTAAAAAGGGTCAAGTCGGACATATGAGGTTTGAACATCATTTTATGAAGCAATAAGGTTAAACACGACAGAAAGGACTCGGGTAGCAAAGAGACACCAAGGGTCGAGTCATGCAAGGTGTCTTTACAAAATTGTTATGTTATAACGGCAGAAACGGAAAAGACAACAAAGCAAATCTGCTTAGTCACTAATTGATGAAAAGTAGCCAGCGCTGCACCAGACTTAATTACCCAACGTCGGTTTTCTGAAGAGCAGGGCCATATGTCATAGCCACCACTGGTTACTTCTTTGTGACCATCACAACCACCTCCAAGCTTATTGTTTGATCTTCCGAGGAGCCATTGAAGCATTTTTATCTACGAAGATTTGCCAAAAATTAATTCCAAAGGCGATGTTGTTGTCGGAGATGTCTGATTAGGCCTTGCATGGCCACACTTTTCCAATTTCTTCTAAATTGTAATAAATGAAAGGTTTCCGAGTAAGGAAGGGAAACCGACTTAGTTTTAGACAAATATTCCTAGAACTTTCATTATCAAGGGTTGGAAATTGGACACTACTGAAGCTTGCATTGTGAGAAGTATTGGAACTCTGTAACTGTTTGAGTTGGGCATCAATAATAAGAGACCGTTCACAGTATTCTTGAGCTATGTTAATGGTGATGTTCTTTCCTCTGTATTAATTTTTTTCTTCTGTCTTTCCATGCTGTGCATCTAATTATCTGTTTTCAAAACAAAAAATTTAGATTAAGATTTGCTAAGAGAGCACCTTAATTCTGTCTGTATTGTTATCTTAATGTTTTCCTCTGAGACCTTAATGTAGAATTCAGAGATGGTTTGCTCTGCATTTTTGTTGAACCTTAATCTCCTTCTCCTTTCCCATTTCACATTGCTTGTAAGAGCCAGTCTCCATAGTTAGCTTGCCTTGTGAATTTCCTTTAAAATTTGATGCACAATTCATCCTTTATGACTCCATAGCCCAATGGAATAGTCCCTGCAGACCTCCTCATCCACCCAACTCAATCAATCAAACAAACAACCCCCCATCACTGTAACTAGCCTAATATCAGCACTTATAATCATCAAGTTAAATCATTAAATATAGAGAGAGCCCTCTCTGAGTCTAGGAAGGCTAGGTCCTGGACTCCAAAGTGGTTTGATGTTGTCCTTTGTCATTTTTTCTTGTCAATCTTACAAATTACGGAGGGATAACATAATGGTGACCATACCAGGGACTGATTTATTGGAAAAGCTTAATATTTCATCAGAACTCATAAAACCCAATCAAAATATTGTATGATTTGAGTATTTTCCGAGATTAGTATCTGGTTGTTGATGGTGGACAACAAGCCATACACAAGAAAGTTGAAATCGTCCACCTGGTGACTCCAATTTAGATCAGTTCCATTCAAATACTCCACTGGAGGAAGGACCTGAAACATGACCAGTCAGCCTGGAAAGAGAAAGTATTTAAGCCCAAATTGGATTCAAGAAATTCTTGTTTTTATCTATAACTATATTCTATCCTACTTTAAGCCTGATCAAGAGTACACTGCTAAGGTTTACATTGATCATTGGCAAACTGATGAGCCTAAAAAGATAAGCCCCAAATTGTAGACCATGTACATACTTGTATATTTGTGCATATCCCTGATGCACTTATAGAAAACGCAGTGGCACACAAGCCTTGTACTTCGTCTCCTACTCTTGCAAAAGCTCCAAATGGTTATAAGCCTCCTTCTTTACTGATTACACCTCTAAAAGTCCTAGACAGATACAAGCCTCTAGTTTTTCCTCCTATCCTACATGACCTCCCTGCAAATTTTATCAATAAGCTACCCATGTTTTATGGAGAAAATGCAAAGATCACTGCTGAAAAGCACATTAAAAATATTGAGGATTTCCTTGATCTATTTGAGGTGGGAGAAGATGACGTGCGTATCAAAATGTTTGCCCTGTCATTGCAAGGAAAAGTTAAAAGTTGGTTTAAAGATCTTCGAGCTGCAAGCATTAGCAATTTTGATCAATTCACTCAAGTTTTCCTAGATAGATGGGTGGTCGTGGGAAATGTTTTTCTCATCATATAAGAGTACAACCATTTAAAAAGACACCCTGGGGAGACAATACAACATTTTTCAGCCAGGTTCAATAAGGTATACCATTCAATACCTGCTAAGATAAATCCACCCCCAGGATGGGCTCTCTTGCACTATCCAGATGCCTTTGATACAAAGATGGGATTCCAGTTAAGGGAAAGGGACCCTGCAACCCTGGAAGAAATGAAAAATGTGGTAGTTGATGTGGAAGCCAACCTGCGGAACATGGAAGCAAAGTTAAAAGCAATGAAGAAGGACAAAATAGAAAAAGAGAAATTGATATCTTCAAGGATAAAATTAGATATGTTGACAAACACAGTCAATGAAATGATGCATGTGATTAGCAGAAAAGAGGAACTTGTTGTTCATATACCTCATGTTCCATTAGTTCCGGAAAAGACAAACATCAATGTACCCAAGCAGTTTGTAGCCCATCCTGGACACCCTAAAACAGACAATGATTGTTTCATGTACACATCATAGTTCATTTCAAATTTTAAAGGGTTTTCTGAGTGGTGGGATGGATTCTCAAAGAGTTTGAAATTATTTTTATATTCTTTAAGACTTTCATGCATTTGGAAAGTTGTGGCAAGTATAAATTGTATGGGAAAATTGGTAGTATAGGGAGAAGAGTGTAACAAATGAACGAAGATGGATAGCTGGTACTTATTCTAGGAAATATTCATATCCTAAATCAGTCACACAACTATAATGATGGCTCTTTACACAAACTTTGTTTCATGCAAAGTAAGCAACATTCATAAAGTAGATTGCATGCATAAATTATTTCACAAATCCTTTATTAAATCTTCACTAACATGTTCTACAACACATATATGATTTGCAGGAAGCTGGAAAGCAGATAATTCACTATTAAATCCTTTAACAGTGTCTTACTAACACCTTACTAGCTGTTGCAACTCATAAATTATAAGATATTAACAGAGAGAGAAACACACCATACATTAGATAGTCCTTCAATCACAAAATCCTCCAGCATGAAGTGAAAAAAACAACTTTATTTATTATATTAAGTCTTCGGATAGACCAACATCCAACCTGGAAATGGTATTTACAAATTGTATATATAGAAAGAGAGGCACCAACTCCATATCTTCTAAAAAGAAGGAAACACTACTCCTAGCATTACATATGTGTCATAGGAAATCACAACCATATCTCATCGAAATCTGATTAAAAGAACAGATGTAGATGAAAGAAGAGAGGAAATCTGGGTTGAACTGCTGAGTATGCTTACACGCTGCCCCTTTTTTGTTGATTTGTCTCTTTGTGTCTTTGGTCTTTAAATAAAAATGTATATTCATTTAACATGACCTCTAACAACCTCATAACCACTTTTCATCATCACTTGTTATATCAATTTGTTTATGAGTTTTTATCCTTCCTAAACTGGCTCAGAAATTTTGTTGACAGGTGTCAAAAATCAGTTAAAACGGGCACTATCGGAAATTCCAATAAAAACCTGTATTTGCGCAAAAAATGGAATGCTACCGGAATTTATGGTAGCGCTCTGTTTCTTTTAAAAAAATACACAGAAAATACTGAAAAAAATTGCATAGACTTATATTCTTTGACATCTGAGTTGTTGTTCAAAATTGCAATTGCTAAGCAAGAAGGTGTTTGTATCAAAAAACCTTTTTACCTTCCTTCCATGTGGGATGCAGCTTCAGCAAGTTTGTCCAAGTCTGTCTTGCCATCAACAAATGATCTTGATCTGATTGTTCTTGTGGCGGCTTCCTTGACAATGGCCTTCTCCTCCTTAGAACCCTTTTGGACCTTTCTTGTTTTTGAGGGTTCTGAGTGCTGCTCTGAAGGGGTTTTGTTTTTATCTTTCTTCTTAGATTCCTTTTTCTTTGACCCTTCATATTTTCCTTCTATATCAATGACCTATGTCAATAAACTTGTATTGTGCAGAGCCTTGGACTTAAGCCTAAACTTGTTGCTACCTCTGGTATGTCTTTTTCTAGTACCAGCAACATGTTTGGTTTCCTCTTTCTTCTTCTCACTACTGATCTCATACCCTACATCTTTGAGGACTTCTTCATCAGACTTCGTGGGTTGATATTCTTTTTGCATTTTCTGTTGAATATTTGCTTTCAAAATTTCCAATAGCATATGTGCTTTAGATTTCTCTGCAGTTGCAGACATTCCTCTTCGAGCTCTCGTGTAGACATTAGGAAAAGGAGGAATGGGGGGCACCATTTTCATAGACTTGGTTTTATTTAATGAGGAGCTCTCTCATTTCTCCAACTTTCTCTCAACCTTGACTGAAGACATATTTTCTTTTCGGCTTTTGGCTTTATGGACATTCTCCTTTTTAACCTTCCTATTAGATCTTTTTGCAAGCTAAGGGTGTTGTTGTGAGGATGGAGGTGTAGGTGTAGGTTGGCCTACCCCGTAGAACGAGAAATGGTCCCATGTTTGATTTATTTTCCTTAACTCTTCTTCAACTAACACTTTGATGAGAGCTTGATGATACAAGTTGTATTCTAAAGCAGCAGTGTGAGTTTGGATCATGGCTAACATCTTTTTCAGACTCTTCAGCAAAAAGTATGGAAAATTGAGGGTCTTCATACCTGCAACATGAAAACGAAACCTCATATGATAAAGAAACACTAATGTATACCTCCTTTCACATGTGAGGTAAATCTTGATGAGTTTAAAAACTTCTTCCCATTCATTTTTGAGGTAGCTGCTGGGAATTCCTTTGGCCCAGTTGGGACCTCTGTGTGCATCCTTGAGGAAATTGTTGAGGCCTCCTCCAGTGATAACCTGACCTTTAAACCACCTTTCTCCTTCATGTGGAAGGTTGAATTCATCAGCAATTGAATCTGTTGAAACCTGCAATGTAAGATCATAGATTGTGGCTTCCTGTCCATTGAATGAGTTTGAAAACTCTTGAGCTACTCCTAAGTGAGAGCTTCCTAGTTTGGTGCACAAAGAAACAATCTTCTCACCTCCGAATTTTCATCCACTAGGTCAGCACCCTATGGTTCAATTCCTTTTATCTTCCCTACTCTTTTAGCCATCTTCATAAATTAATAACTCTGTCTCTGAAAACTGATAGGTCGCAGAGCTAGAAGAGCTCACCTAACAAGTGTTGCTTGTGTCTTCCTCTGAAATCATGTCTGAAATCTAGACTCCTCCTCAGACTCTAACTCTAAAAAACTCGTTCTCCAAAAGCTAGGCTGACAACTGTTATTTCTCCTTTTTTTTTGGTGGTTTTAAAACAACAACGCTGGTTCATCCTCCCATGCAATAGATTTTCATGATGGAAAATATCCTTAGCCATAGTATGCACGATGTGATAGCCATCGTGGTCTTCAGTTGGTTGCGTAACTTCGGATAGCATGCTACAGGTGGCTTGAAATAAGTGGATCTGTGAGTGGTAGTCACCTCCACTGCATGTTGGCTTGTTGGCCTAAATTTTCGACAACGTATATACATAACCATCCAAACAGTCACTGCATTAAACCTATGGATCCACGATCTTTCCATTCGAAAATCACGTACCTTAACATGAAACTGGACCAACTCGGTTGACAGACAGGACAGGATCAACGACTGGCTTTGGTTATTACAGATTGACACCTAGACTCTACACATATGCCACAACTTAACTTAACATGATTGAGCACAAACCTCCTATCACGTGGCTTAAATCATAATGAAACGATTTACAACATATTTTAAACTAAAACATGTGGCTTGTCACAAAGAAGATGTGCCTTTTATTTTTATTTTAAAAAACAGGAGAAGTTATCGAAATTTCCAGTAGCATCAGAATAAAATAAAAATAGATAGAAATAGGAATATAACAGACTGTCCGAAAAGGCTAAGACAGGTGCTACCGGAAATTTCGGTAGCAACCAAAATTTTATTTTATTTTTTATTTTTTTATTTTTTTTAAAATCTAATTCAAAAAACAACAAATTTAAAATGGACTCATGACTTAGCAACGAACTGTGCTAACACAGTGAACAATTACCGACTCATTGTTCCAGGGTACACTCCCAATGTGCATCTAGTTCCATCTAGAAATGCTAATGACCAAAACAAATCCATCCTTGTCCTTCCCTCCTCTGTTGCACAGTCCATCGGGCAATCCTACCATCCCCTTTTGTGCAGTCACTAACCTTCCAAGTTCCCCAACATCCCCTATCCCAAGTTATCCATCCCTTGGCATGGCTTCCTCGCATCGGAAGGTCAAACAACCAGCACATATACTTGCCTCAAAACCATCATACCAGTCATAACATGCTCATGGAAATCAATGGACATTATTGGGTACCAGTGTCCCACAATGGCCTTGTTCATGAATTCTTTACCAACATACTGTTGTCTGTTTCAATTCCTTTTGCCACTGCTAATCCTTGTAGTTGATTTCAACTACCCCAAACTGGGGACTTTCATGCTTTCTTATACAAAGTACATAATTTCGATTAGACTCAAAAGGAATTGAAATAAATTCAAATCATACATCATTGTTGGCCCATCAATAAGGTACACTTGTGATGTTGTTTATTTCCTGTCACAACAAGTCAAACCAAATCCTTGAACAAATCATCATGTATAAACATATAAACATATCACATTTGTTTAGCTCAAATAAAACCATCATAATTAGAATCATAGATCACATGCATAATTAAAACTAAAATAAAATATTAATACTTGTCTTTCAGATTGTTCTTTACTTCTGCCTTTGTTATTTATCCTTTCTGTACACACATTGAATCTATTGGCAAACCCGACAAGCACCCTATTCCTTATCTTTGAGCAACAAGGGAATCCAGAGACTAAACTGCCTCCTCCCTCAATATCAGCAACAAGGGTATCCTGAGACTAAACCACCTCAACCCTCAATATCAATAACAAGGGCATCTAGAGACTAAACTACCTCAACCCTCAATAGTAAAACAAGGGCCAGAAAATACCATACTTGTTTATCCCATCACACTATACAACACACAATATACAATGCAACACATACATCTACACCCGGTGTACAACACAACACATACACCTACACCCGGTGTATAACACAACACATACACCTACACTCGATGTACAACACGACACATACACCTACACCCGGTGTACAACACGACACATACACCTATACCTGGTGTACAACACAATACATATATGTACACACCGTACAATACAATGAATACACTTGTCGCGATACAACGACTACATAATTCCCATAGCACCATACCAAATATACACAACACAACATGTACAACGTGTACACAATACCACAGGTACAACAATACCAAATGTACATAGTACCACCTGTACACAATTCCACATTTACACTGCACCACATGCACAACGTGTATACACAACACCAGTTGTACGACATGTACATAGCACCACATGGACAAAGCACCATTTTCACAACATGTACACAACACCTTATGCACACAACACCACATGTACCACATGTACATAGCACCACATGCACGCAACACCAAATGTACAATCATGCACATCAGACCATATGTACACAACACTGCATGTACAACTTGTGCACCGTACCATATTTACTTATCACTGCATTAACAACATAAACATTGCACCAAATATACATAGCACCACATTCACGACATGTACATAGCACCGCATTCATGACATGTACATAATATTACATATGCTACATGTACACAACACTGATACTGCACATCCTAAGACCACACTACATACATACATACATACATACATACATGTATACATATATAGACATCAACATAACCATGATCACAACATAATTACCATATATCATAAGGTCTAGGTTAAAGGAACTCCCTTTATTTGTGCAGTGCATGCACAACATTGAGAACAACAGTTCCTACCATATCCAAGGCATCTGACACCTCAAATCCATTTTCTTTACCTTTCCTTTTACCTTTATCATGGTTGTCCTGGCACTATCCATTTCCACCAATGGACCCAACTAATCCAACCGGTTGCCATACTCTTACCTTCAACTACCCTTATACCTGCACCGAGCTTCATTTGAGTCTTACAATACCTTTTAGGTTTCATTCAACTCTCCGTGAGCTCTACTAACTTTCCTCTTTCCCAACCAATCCGCAAGACCTCAAAACAAAAAAGGCAAGAACCAAAAGCAACCAAGAGAAACCCATGAAAACCAATAGTATTACGACACCACAAACAAAGTGGTATAGCCATATACTAGACATAAACAAAGCCTCAATCAAGCACAAAAAATCACAAAGGACCAAAATCACGAGACTATCAACAAACACCATGATTCAATCCCCATGGCTTCAACACTTCCAAAGGAAAGCTCAACCTGAGCCTTCTTCAAGATTTCATGGCAATCTCTTACATATAATTGTCAATGTATAAATAAATGCAACAATATACCAATGATCTTTCCTTGTTGTTCCATGCACATTGCCTTGTAACTGAACACACATGTCAGCCACATGTTCCAAAGATCAAAACATCATATCTATTATTTTGAAATCAACCTTGACCAAGTCTAGCAACCATGTCATAATCAACAATTAACTCACATTCATCAGTCATAATACATAATGATATAACTATCACCTACTTACACTCAAGTACCTGTCAGTTGTTCTCAACACATATGTGTTAGTGCAACCATCTCAGACAACATCATTCCTTCATGCAATCTTATAGATAACTCATATCATGCAACTATTCAAACATTCAAACAACGTATAGACGACATAATAGACATCAAACACTCAATCACCAATTAGATGACATAATCAAACATTCAAGCACCAAGTAGATGACATAAGTAAACTCATACCAAATAGGTGACATAATCAAACTCGTACCTCAGTGTATCTCAGGGGAGGCTATCTTATATGAATGTCATAACCCTAACCATCTGCACAGGCCAATCCAAATTAGCATGATACATATAACATCAAGATATTAAGTACAATGACCATAACCATCATGCATACAACCACAATGCATATAACAACAAGTTACTATTCTTCATGACTAACCTACACAAGTGCATATGATCACACTAATTAACTAACATCCATCATACATATAACCACAACAACCATAGACTGACAAACATGTACATAACCCTAATTCTTAACAATCATTAACCAATATACTTGTATGGAAAACATACAATACCTGTATGACGATGCGCTCTTACCCCAAGTGTAGTGTTGCAACTTCGCTCTGACGATCTGCGTCTCTTGCTCTATCTCAACCAACACATTAGTATCATAACATAATAATAGCATCATAATTAAATAAACTTAAATTCAATGACCTCTTGCAAGACAACCTTAACCATGACAATGCATGAATAACATCATGCATTCAACCACATGGGTCGAATGGGATAAACATAACCATACCACCCAAATAGAGCACAACCTTGCTCTTATACAATATTTAACACACCTCTCCCCTCACATCTACGTGCTTTCACCAGCTTGCTCGGTGTAAACATGAGATTAGGGGATATTACGACAAGATTCAACCCCCTAGGTAACCTTAAGGAAATGGAGTCAACAAAACAAAACCTTACAAACCTCCGTCATGTGCTTTAGGATCCCCAGGAGCTAATCCACCAGTCCAGGTGCTCAACCCATGAGTTAACCTAGCATTTCAAAGCATTAAACCCCTAGTCGCTCCCATGACATGGGCATGCATGTGACTGGGACCCTCCAGTCACTCCCCCAATGCCTGCAAGGGAGAGACTGTAGTCTTTTCCAGATAGTTCCGTGCCACAGACTACAAGATTTAAGCCATTTTTCAAGGCTAGTCCCCAAACCAATGCCCGGAACTTGATGATACTTTCCAAGAAAATAAATGACACCAAGGCAAGGGCTCTAACACAAAACTTGATTAAGGTATTGACCTAACCAAGCCTAACCACGACAAATATTTTGTCAAACACTTAGTAATTATGCAACCTACAGGTTATGAATGCAATTCTGAGCATAAGGGACTGAAAACCCATACGAGACTTAAAAAGAAGGATCACCACCCTCTCCCATTAGTTGTATTAACATCAATTAGGTATTTCATCCATTATTCTTTCAGTTACAAGTAAAAACATGAAAAGAGCCATGACTAAAACCAATCATATATCCATGCTTATAACCAGCATATAAACATATAAATAACCTTACGGTAACAACCATTAAAGCCACATATTAACAAGTACATTTACCAATCAAAAGCATGAGAACTTAGCTTTCATTAAACATAGGAAAGAGCCAACCATGTTCGGGACTTCCACGTACCACCCGATCATAGACATGGCTGAAACAAATATTTATTTCATCCAGTCACCCTCGTGCCATATTCCAAGCATGAATGTGGGATCTCATGTATAAACCGAACCCAAAACAACCAAGAGAATCCATAGGTTAAACCACCTCTACCCTCACTATACCGCGATCTCACCTAAACCAACACTGAGATGACTAAACTGACTTGAGCTTGGAATGTCTTCGGATCTCATCTCTATCCTTGAGGGATTTTCTGTCTCCTTGTCTCTAGGCTTTACCGTGTATCCCACCAAAACTGGTCAAGGGATTCCTAGGCCTTTGGGAATGTTCCTGAGACCACCTTTGCCCCAGATTCCGAAACCATCTGACAAATTCCAAAGCTCAAAACCGACAACAATCCGATCACACCATGGTTATCTGGAAAAAGGACAGGCAAGGTTGAAAACCACTGTTAAAACCTGGAAAAACCATGCCATCGACAACAAAAGAACCAAATACCAACATGCACATACCATGCATGTCAAAACCAGTTAGGAAATCATACATGCAATCTGTTACCTGCAAGGATTCCTACTGAAGCTTCTTGATCTTGCTCTTCCTTGCTTTATCTTTGCTTTCCTTGTCCTTCCTTTGTTTGATTTTCATTTCCTTTGCTTGCTTGATCCCATTCTCCTCTTAGTGCTTTTCTTCTCTTTGAGTGTAATTATGAAAATGAACTGACAAAAAGCTGTGAATTTATCCTCAACATCATTTTTTATCATTGATGCCATTAATTTCTTCAATTTTGCATTATTCTACTTCAATTTCCTCATCACATGCAACCTGTGACCTTTCATCTTATTTTTCTCCTAATTTCCATTATTTTCATAAATAAAATGGCAAGTAATGCCTCTTTACCTTTTCAATGTCTTTGTCATTGCCTTTTCCAATTTCCCCTTAGCCATAAATAACCGAAATGAACACCCACACTAGGATGTTTTTCCCAACATTCAACTTTTGAATAAATGTCCCTTGCTCGTGGTCTTATTTTTGCCTTTATTAACTTTTATTACATGAAATTTTAACCTCGAGTCTATTACATGTCATGGGGTTTGATTACAAGACCATAATCATGGTTGGGAAGACTGGCTCTATGATAAAGTATGGATTTCTCTTGGAAGCCATGTAGTTTGGCTAGGATATTGTCTCTATGAATATTAATACCTAGAATGCTCTCTTAGGTCATGGTGCTTGACTGGGGAACTATTACTTATAGTTGGAGAGATTGGTTGTTTGAATACTTTATTGCCATGGATTTTTTTTTTTTTGACTAATGAGTTCAACCCTTTATTATGAAGAAATTTTATTCATCGTATGTACATTTGTGGAAGTCAAGAAGAAAATACCTCCCTAGCTAAGCGAGAGTGTTGGAAACATGTAGTTGCAATCAGTATTTGAAGTTAAAAAGTCAAAATAAAATTTATTGTTTTTTTATGTGGTTCATGTATGCTCCACGTGATGCTCCATGATGGACAGGTTGGCCCCAACTCATAAAGGGGTGTGACCCTTGAGTCTATTCCACTTCATAAACAACATATAAATTGAGAAACTTGACCTCCTCATTTTGCATCATCATCACAACATGTTCGATCTATTCAAGAAGTATTATATCCACACATGCGAAGGAGAAGGAGAAGTTGACCAACGAGTTTGACCAAGTCTTCTATTTGTTTGATTGGGATTGATTCCACCCTTTCTGCTACTATTTGACCAAAAATTTGACTGTAGAATAAGGCCGAATATTCTTGGGAGCTTTTACATTATGTTGACCAAATTTTGGAACAGGAATTTGGGTGTTGACCGAACTTTGACCACAGGTCAAATTCTATAGTTTGACCAAAATTTTTACAGTCTAGTAGGATTGAATTTCGGCCCCCCATTGATTACATTTGACCAAGAGCACCAGGGTCGAAATTTGAGCCCTTTTCCTAGATTTGACCAGTGAGCACAAGTTTGAATTTTCTCTCTCCTTTGACTTGGTTTGACTTGGATTTTATCATTGTCATTGGAATGATATTTCGATTGGATTTCAGATGTACAGATTGATTTGAATTGGAAAATTTCTCATTAGAAAGGGTTGTTGGGGTTTTCCCCTTGTTTGGGGTTTTCCCATGGTAAACTTTGTGTCTCTTATGCATCTTTATTTTACTGTGATATTTATTGCCCTACTAGATTTATAGTTGATTTATTTTTTAAGTGTAATTGATTTATGATCTAAATGTGTTGAAGAAGTAATTGTATCATTGGAAGTAGTTATCGAGCAAAAAAATTGTGCTTGTCTTAATTGCACTATAAAAATCAACATGAACCACAAGTTGAATTAGATTATACACTTCTTTTGGTTGTGCTCTTTTTCCCATGCTTTACCTTGGTGGCTATCACTTAACCCTAGTTCAGTGTGACCTTCCTTGAGTCCTTCCTTTCCACTATGTAAGAGGGGTACAAATAGGAGGCTTTGATTGATGTTGCAAGTCCATGGTAATCGATACTTGAAAAAATTCCATCTTGCCCTTCGATCCATATCCAATATTCTAATTGATTTTTATCTGTCACTAGTGTTGGTTCCTTATTTTCCTCATCCTTGAGGAGGGGCCCCTAAAATTTTCAGTAATAAGTTGATGCAATAGAAAGAGAATAAAAATCACGTGCCATGATGTTAAAATGTAAAAGATTGACAAGTATAAATGAAAATCCATGGACAAAATCACAATATAAGTTTAACCCCACTCATTAGCCCTCACACAGTTCCTCGCTTATGTGTGAGCTATCTAAATAAAGGAACTTTAATTATCATAACCCTGAAGAATAATAAACCACTTCATATTTAATGTTGTTTTTTAGTGCTAAATAGATAAGCACAACCTTTTGCAACTGATAATTAATTCCAATGATATATGATATTACTTTAACACACTCTAAAACATCATTTAAGTAATTACACTTGGAAAATTCAACTGATCAATTATTGACTATCTTAGAAATTCGACTCCTTGGAAACTTCAACCTCTTCCTCATATTACTTCTTACACGTGAGAGAGAAAAAAAAATATGAGTGATGATTGAGTATGCGTGTCTTTTTGCAGTGATATTAGGGTGCCTAAAGAAGCACAAATATTTAAAAATTAAATTAAATTATTTATTTAATTTAAAAACTATTTTATCTTGTCCTAGGGGGGTAGCTCAATTGGTGATCTAAGTAACGTGAAATTTGTGAAAACTGAGAGATCCAAGGTTCAAAACCCAAAGAAAAACAAACTTTCTTTTAACTTGTGCAAAAAAAAAAACCTTTCTTTTAACTTGTGCAGCTCAAGAATACCTCCCACAACTACCCAAAAATTAACACTCCCTCTTATCTAGGGAGGTATTCACCTTGACTTCCTCAAGATGTCCACTTGGTTGAAAAATTTCTCCATCCCAAGAAAATATTAAATGAACCTTTGTGTTAATGAATCCATCCACTTCATGTTCCATTCCAAAACCACGTGAAAAACATCCTACAAAGGATGCTCAAGAATACCTCCCACAACTACCCAAAAATTAACACTCCCTCTTAGCTAGGGAGGTATTCACCTTGACTTCCTCAAGATGTCCACTTGGTTGAAAAATTTCTCCATCCCAAGAAAATATTAAATGAACCTTTGTGTTAATGAATCCATCCACTTCATGTTCCATTCCAAAACCACGTGAGAAACATCCTACAAAGGATCTAGTCACCCACTAGCCAAATACCCTCTAGCGATATAGTCAAGTACCCCTTAAACGAGGTAAAAACAAAACTAGTCCTGGGTCACCAACTAACCAAGTCATCGCTTGGAACCAGGTCAATTTTCCCGGACCAATGGTGAAACCTTGAGCCCATTTACCATTCCCCCGTGTCATCACATAACACCTGAATGGTAATATTACTTGCTCGGTGCTTTGAAGCGCTCATTCTACCCACTAGCCGAGTAAACATTGGCATAATGGTCAGAACCTTCTGACCAGGGGAGCACTCTGAGAATTAATTATATATGGGCCATTCTCCATAGCCACATTACATGGAACCCAATGAATAATCTTAACCTAGGGAAAATGTATTCCCTGATGCTGCAACATCAACGCTCCCTCTCAACGAGTGATGCATTCTTAGCCACTCCAAGCTTATCCCCGAAGTATATAAACTTCATCTGTGACAAAGGCTTTATGAGAATTTCAATAACCTGCTCATTCGTAAAAATGTATTGGAGCCTCACTGCTCCCTTCTGCACCATGTCTCAAATCTAGTGGTACTTGATCTTAATGTGCTTGACGTGTCATCACGGTTGTATCCAACACCTAATCACATAATCCTGTGAGCAAATTTTGAAGCTACATTGCTTCACAACTCGCAAGACTAGCTACAATATACTTAGTCCCTATGTGCTACTTTTGACAGAGGCATGTACAATTTCTCCCTCTCGAGCACAAATCACTCTTGCTGAGTTTATGCTTGATCATAGGAGAATCCTCTCAGGACACCCTTTAAATATCCTAGGTTAATTTGTTATGAACACTTATATATCTATGTCGTTATTCTCCCCACACATATTCTCTAACCATTTACTCATTGATGCTATGATGTTAAATCTCTCCTCATATTAAAATTTGTATTTTACTCCATTGGAATTAGACTATAATCCACCGACATAGTGTTTGACTTTGTTACACTGTTCCTCCATAATTTATGCCATTCTTTGCATAAATTTAGGTAGAAGTAAAAGTGAATATGCAATAAATTGTTTATATTTTGGTAATTAAACACTTTTATTAGAAATCACTGCCCACCATAATTTATGCAATTCTTTGCATAAATTTAGATAGGAGTAAAAGTAAATATGTTGCGCAGAATTATTGTAACAACGCCAAAAATTTAAAAAGTTGAGGCCTTTCTCAACCAAAGCCCTGAAACCATGTTGATTTTCTAGTGCTAATTAGGCAAGCACAAACTAATAATTACTTCAAATGATATATTATAGAAGTTTAACACATTCTAGAACATAATTAAGTAACTAAACTCAAAAAATTGAACTAGTCAAATATTGTCTATCTCATAAATTGGACTCCTTGGAAACCCCTCTTCCTCACATTACTTCTCATGTGTGTGAGTGAGAAAAAAATGTGGGTGATGAGTGACTAAGAATGTATTTTTATAGTGATATTAAGGTGCCCAAAGAGGCACATCTCTTTGCAAATTAAATTAATTTTTTCTTTATTTAATTTTCTTTCTTTTAATTTAAAATTTATTTTTCCTTTTTCTTTGTTTTAACTTGTGTAGCTAGGGAATACCTCCAGAAAATATCCAAAAATCAACATTTAAGAGGTCATTAATGCATAAATGAAAGCTTGTAACCCAAGATATGTTTGCAAAGTAAAAAAAATTCAATGAAGAAAAAATTGCACACTAGGGGTGGTAAAAATAAATTGAGGAAAGGATAACTCAAGTCCCGGAATTGCTCCATCTTCCCATAATGGTCAAGGATATTGGAATTTCATAATTGGTACAAAAACTATGGCATCTTCCATGAAGCAAACCCATATCATGCCATTAGCCACTTGCACCTGTTGATTAATGGGTCAAACTAGGAATTTTTCCTCCCATTAGGATTGAAAATACCTAATAGGGTTTTGTGATAAACCTCCCATATCTAAGCATCGTAACTTGTTTACAACCCATGAGCTATAAAAACACTTGAAGATGATGCTTGTGTGAAGTAATTTGATGCATTTCATATTCAATATGGTCCACTCTTATACACTTATAGTTCTTGTACCTATGATGTTGATATCACTTGATTCCATGAGTATGTTTTAGATGTTTTCTGCCAAGTACATCTGCCATCCCTTGGGGGATTGTATGATGCTTCTCCAACACTTAAAAAAAACATACAACCCCATTTGATGATCTAATTTGGAACCAAATCTAAGTCGTCGACCACATTTTGAGGAGGCTTTACCTTGGGATGTTTCTAGCGCTATTGATGATACTTCCCTCTCCCTCTAGGACTTGAGATACTGCACATTTGGGCCAAAGTATTTTTAGTGAGTTGATGTACCCCAAAGATGACAAGACACCCACGAGCTATCATTTCACCTTCTTGATGGAAATTTCCTTATTTCTAGGATGATTTAATAACGATAATGTCTTGGCATCCCTTTGGAGGGGGTGATACATTGCTCATCCTGATGATGTCATGACCTAGCTCGATGAAATCCCTCTCATGGGCTTGGATTGATGACATATGAGTTAGTTTTTATGATATCTTGTGGAGGGAGCCTTTACGTGATGATTGGACACCTTTTGATGTGGATATGTGTATTTGGAGCGAGAAGCACTTTCTTGAGTGATCTTTGACATATTTTGATGAGAGATACACTTTTTAGAGGATGATATCACCATTGGAGGTCTTTTTGTTTACACATGTGAGTTAAAAGAGGCTTTTTTTTTATGTTTATTCATTGATTTGGCTATCTTTGGGGGTTGGCTTGTGACTTACCTAACTTTTAAACACATTTATATTATTTTTATGGTTTTTGGTGTATTTTTGGACTAAATTGGCTTGGTTGCTCTCATATAAGTAGAGGGAAGTTGATTTAGCTTCGAATCATTGATACTCACACTTTGAGAGAGTGTGAGTGAACTTATCTCCCTTCTATTGGTCACAGTGGAACATTAAATGAGTAAATTATCATTGGGAGGATATTCTGTGGACGAATTTCTCTCTTGCATGATAAATGGCGATTCTATGGTGATTTGTGCAAATTCATTGTAAATATCTTCTCCCATATTTTATTTGTTGTAGAATTAGGGGTTCCTTGATTTTTTCATCAAATATGTCGAATCTTTTATGGTTCTACCTTGTCCCTTGCAACATTATGATCAAGTTTCCATTGAAGACCTTTAATATATCTTCCTTGCATTTTATCTCCAATTTGATTGAAAGTCACTATAATTTATGGAGTAGAGAAACCTAATTGTATTTTTCTCTCTCAAAAATCATTTTCATGGCTCCTCTTTCATATACTTTTCCTTATATCATTCAACTCCATTTGCCTCTTAATTAAGAAAGGCACTAGCCAACTATTGTTTCAATCTCTTTAAATAGCAATTTTTATTTTTTATTTTTTATTTTCATTTCGATATGTAAACGAGGGTTTGTTTACAACAAAATGTGCAATTTATAACATTATAACAAGGTAAATTTGTAATTATGTTGGACTTTATAGTCCTAGGGTTAATACTTGGATGTACTAAATTGGAAAATATAAATATCATTTTTCATGTACTTTTCAACCATTAATTAGGGTTGGTGCCTAGGGTTTCCTGTTGTTTTATGTATTTTCAGCCATCGAAAATTTGATGTAATCAATTTCCTAGTTTATTTATCAAGTAGCCTTTGTTTCTTGTTTGTCTATTGTCAAATTTATACATATAATATTTGCATGTTGTAATTATGTTAATCACAAACACTCATTTATAACAATAATTCATGATTTATAGATAACTTGTGTTTGGGAACCTATTTGAGCCTCTTCGGGACTTGCTAACCCCTCTAGATTTAGGCATAAGATCCTTTGAACTCATTATCTTAGAATTACATATTATCTCACTCAAGAACCCTAATCATTGAACATCTATTCTTGGGTGTAGTTTATAGTAGGAGAACTTGGGTTATCTAATGCCTGAGATCAACGGGGATGCCTTATTTGTGAGGATATTATCTGACCACAAAATAAAAAATAAACAATTGCTAAGGTGGAAGTGGTGATTGAAACCATTGTTGCTCTTAATCTAGAGTACTTAACGAAGCTTTGAACTAGGATGATAATTTTTGCAGTAACATTAACATCCTTGAAAATGGAGCCCACACCCTCATTTTTGTATTTATGCTACAGGGATAATAATATTAACCTCCATTGCACACTTGATTCTCTACCAAAGCATGGTTACTATTAGAGATGTATTTTGACACGTACATTTATTTTGCAAATTATTGCTACTTTTTACGAACATATGCATGCATACAATATGCTTTGTGTTTCTTCTCAAGATGAAAAATAGTCATATGACATTGAGAATAAAAAAACATTCATTTTGATTGTTTTTTCCTTGATAACATGGCGTGTTCAACAATGTTGGATTCAAATGATTTTCTTTAGTTGAAATTTTGATTTTCTCTTTGAACGTTTCATTGGATAGTGAATTAATTTTAACTGTTTTAACTATTCAAATGTGATATTGACATGCATGTTGTGATGCTCAAGTCTCCATTGAATTATCAACCTCATCATGTTATGCAATCACAAGTATATAAGTGCAACGGAATTTGTAAAATATTTCAAGAAATCCATTCAATCTATAAATTTTCACGGAATGCTTAATTTAAGACATACACGACTATACTTTTGCGAAATATCCGTAGAAATCCAATCCTCCAAAAAAGGTGGCTAAGTTTATTTTCACAGAATACCATCAGTGAAAAACGATATGGTAAGCATTTGATTTAAATATATACACAATTATGCTATAAATTCCTACACGATATGAAGCATCTCTTCAACTTCTTTCAAGTAAGTTGATGATACGTTAGAATACAAACCACAAAAATACATTTCATCATAAAATTTTCAATGTGAGATTCATAAGAACTACAACGACACATCTCAGTAGAAACTTTCAGGATGTGATCAAGAAGCTTGAGGCTTTCTTTGAAACAAATTTGTGTTCCATTGCTCTGAACATTTCTTATGATGATATAATTTATCACATAAATACATTCACTTGGTTCTCTTGAAATGAATCTATTAAATAATCTATAAGTTGTCCATTTAACATGGAACATGACTTATATAGCCCATTTTCACAAATTACATTTTATAGATCCTTATTATGTTGGAGAAACTAATTCCAACCATTTTCTAGGTGTCATAACAGTCAATCGAGGTGTCATAGTTAGTCTGAGTCCTGTCCAGTTTGGTTGACTCTCACTCCAACCATTTATAACTATTGTCTCTTATGTAATCTGATTTAACTGTTGATAATATTAATAAGAGTGACTCTGCTCCACATCTTTTCATTCTCTGACATGGTATGAGATTTCGGTATGTATAAGACTCCTTGAGAGAGAAACAAAGAATGTGAGTGAACATGAGGTAGTTGTGAGAAGCCTCCGCTATTTGAATAAGCCTACGACCAAGTCAGTGAAATCCAAGAGACTAATTGTTGCTTTCCACTAAAAGAGAAGGCCATATTTGTTCATTTTAAATTTCATGAACTGGAAACCAAAGAAAAAGGAAGACACACTGCAAGGCAGATGATTTAAAAAAAATAAAAATAAATAAATAAAAATAAAAATAAATAAATAATTTCTTTTTCTTTTTTTTGCAAAGAGACCAATTCACCCCTACGGAGAGAGGAAGTGCGATAAAGACAAATAACCTTCAAAACTAGCAATTTCATTGATTGATGGAGAGTCAAAGAAATTGTACTCCCATGTTTCAACACGTGTGATGACGATGTTTCAATAGGAAAAGGTCAATGTTTTCTTCGAATCTATAGCGGCGGTACTCATACGCAAGGATAACGAGGCACACAAAAATTAAAGGCAAAAGGCAACCTTGGATTTGTTGAAGAATCAATGCAGATATATATTAGGGTTTGATTATTCGATCTTGATAATTACTTGTGATTATGTTGGCTTCTTTTGCTTCTTTATTATCTTATATTTCATCAAGCAATTACCATATTATGTTTATATTAAGATTAAAGACAAGAGACACAAGATATAGGCACTATGTTTGGGAAAAAAACCCCAGAGGGGAAAACCCAGTCAAGATAATTCTTCCTTTCAATAGTATTCTTTGAGACTCTTCACCGTAGACATGAGCCAAGCTTTTCCTCCACGCCAAGTCAACCTTCCGAATCTTCAACCTAGTAGCAGCAACTTCCAGTTTTCCAGCAGATTTGCAGCATCAACAACATCAAAACTTTAGATACTTTGATATCCCAAGAGAGACCACGAGACAAATATATTTATTCACCAAAATTTTGATCTTCTCTTTCTCTTTCTCCTAGACCCATCTTACACTTCTTTTGCTTCCTTCTTCAATTTCACACTTTTTATCTTGTTATAGTGAATTTCAATGAATGAGTGAGCAAATGAATTCAACCTCCTTGCATTTATAGCCTTCTGATGGGTTCGAATTCCTCCCTTTGAGGCCGACTTGATCTCATTAAGGACGACTTGATGTGGAGGGATACTATACCACTTTTGACTAAAAAACAAACCTAATCACATGATTCAAAATCCCAAGGAGGGTCAATATAAATATGTGATGGCTAACAGAGTAGTCCAAATTTGGGACCTTATACTAAATATGACCCAAGCAAGAAAACCATGATTTAATAAGTCATTTAATAATATAAATTATTTTTCTTTAATTATTTTGATGAGCACTATGAATAAAAATTATGAAGACCAAACCTTGTTACAATCTTCAACACTCCCTCTTTACTAGGGAGGTATTAATAATATACAACGAGAATATCTCAAACTATATGAAACTATGAAGAACATTAGGCTCCTCAATTCCATGGACTAGATTCCTAACCAGGGAAATATATCCATTTGGTCACTCATCTCTTTAGGCACCGCAATGCCATGGATTAGATTCTTGACCAAGGCAATCTATCCACTTGGGACTAAGGTGGACTAAAATTTCAGCCGCTATAGGTACCATCAGGCTTAATTACTAACCACGAACCCAGGGAACTAGGTGCATGTCCACCCGATGCCACCCTCCCTACCAAACATCAACATAAATATTCGACCCTGATGTTTTTCCAAGAAATGCTTCACTCGCAAAGCCTTAACATATCTCTTCCATATCATTAATATTAATACAATTAACAATGTTTACCAAACCAAGATTGTCTCTTAAATATTAAAACTTCTTGTTAGGAAGAGCCTTTGTCAGTATGTCAGCCACTTGTTCATCTGTTGGGACATACACTAGCTCCACGATCCAATCTTGTACAAAATTCCCAATGAAATGGTATTTATTATTGATGTGCTTCGTCATAGAATGAAGCATGAGATCTCCATACATATTAATGCAGCTTTGATTATCATAATTGATTATAGTAGGACTTAGAGGACTTTCGAACAAGTGTGTCAGAAGCTTCCTTAACCATACAACCTCCTTTCCTACTTCACACGCGACTACATATTCAATGTCAACACCACTTACAATAACAAGTCTTTTCTTTCTACTCATTCATGATACCATAACAGACCCCAGGCTGAAGCATCCACCAGCAGTACTTCTTCCATTAGACTCACTGCCACCCCAGTCATAATTGGAGAAGCCAATTATATTAACTTCCTCACTCTTCTATTTTATAGTACCACAGAGATATGTTAATATGTGTTTGGAAGCTATTCAATGTTCATGACAAGGTTCCAACTGAAATTGACTAAGGATGTTCACAACAAAGCACATATCTAGCCTAGTGTTTACCAGATACATTAGGGAGCCCACAAACTGTCGATAGGAGGTTGGATCCATGAGACTTGAGTCTGAACCTTGTAACTTCTTGAAGTTTTTGATCATAGGAGTAGTCATGGGCTTGGATTCCATCATCTCAAATTTCCGCAATATCTTGATAATGTATTTTCCTTGCCCCAAGTATATTTCCCCAGGTTTTTTCCATATTTTGAGACCGAGGTAGTAATGAATAAGTCCTAGATCCTTCATTTCAAATTTGGTTGCCAACATCTTCTTACATTCTTCAATTTTGTGCTCCACACATGTGATGAATAGACCATCCACATATAGTAGAATAATGATAGGTTCATTATTCATGACCTTGATGTAGAGATTTTGGATCAACAATACTTTTCACGAACCCATTTCTTAAGATATATGCATATGTCCTTACATACCATGCTCTAGGAGCGTGCTTAAAGCCATATAGGGATTTGTTAAGATTGCAGATGTGAGATTCCTTTCTATTCACTTTGAAACCTTTGGGTTGTTCGATGTATACTTCGTCACCAATGGTCCCATTCATAAATGCAGTCTTCGCATCCATTTGATGGATATTCCAACCCATTGTAGCAGTCAATGAAACCAAATATCTTATGGTAGTATACCTTCTTGTAGGTGAAAATATTTCTTCATAGTATATTCCTTCCTTTTGAGAGAAGCCCATTGAAACGAACCTTGCTTTGTACTTGTCTATGCTTCCATCAACATCATACTTAATTTTGTAGATCCATTTGGATGTGACGACTGATTTGTCACTAGGTCTAGGAACGATATCCCAAACCCTGTTCTTCATAATGGATTGGTATTCTTCTTGGAACGCCTTTTTCCAGGCATCTTGCTGAGAAACCTCTTCAAATGTAGATGGTTCAGCTTGAATGAGCTTTGTCATGTATGCAACATAGACATAATATCTCTTCGATCTCTTACTTTCCCCGAAGTTTCCTATGGGAGCTTCGTGTCTTTCAACATCTTGTGGAGTATACTTTAACCAAATTGGCATTTTCCTTGTGGTTGGGATGACCACAAGTTGAATAGGCTCACTTTGTCCTTCTTCTTCTTTATTTGTAGTGGGATCTTCATGATGTAGATATTATTCTTTGAATATGGGAGATTCTTCGTCATCAGAGTCTATGGGAATATCATGGGACTTCTTGTAGGCTTGGCTCTCATCAAATATGACATATTTGATTACTTCAATTTGCCTTTTTTCTTTGATGCAGATTCTATTTGCCTTTAGGAAGAGACTATATCCAATTAATATTCCTCTGATGCTTGTAGAATCCAACTTCTTTCGCTTATCCTTTGAAACATGGATGTATGCAGGGCTTCCAAATATTCATAGGTGATCCATGTTAGGGTCCTACAAGTATAGGATTCATAATTTGGAATTGATTTATGTTAGTCTTGTAAATATGTACATACCTTGCTTTCTGCAAGTTTTTTTCCCATATTTTGTAAAAAAATAAAAAAAAAATCAAAAATAAAAAAGAGGGTAGAAGTCCTAAAAGAAAGATCAAAGGACTTAGAAAAAATAATATACCCCAAAGAAAATAAATAAAACATGAAAGTGTGCAAGTCTAAATGCCACTACATTTTACTTTGTTACTGATGATTATGGCAGAGTGTCAATAAATGCCATAATCCATGATGAGTTGATCTGCTTAATCTTGATTTGTCATATTTCAATTTATTTGTTGTAGAATAGTGAATAAAGATTAGTCAGACAGTTTAATCCTAACTAATTAGTAGATAGGTAGAGAATAAAGAGGAGCTCATCAGTTTAATCTAAGCCCTCGGATGATATAAGGTAGATTTAGATAGTTTTTATTGCTTTCAAAAGACTAAAATGTTCAAGGTTGCTAGCTCAAATGCACCTGCAAAATGGAATAAAAAATGTTAGGTTAAAAGTTGGGTAGGTAGAAAGAAGTGGGAAGAATCATGTAAATACTTTTCACTGAGAAAAATCACTAATTTCCCCTCCCCTCTAGTTATTCTGCATTCTAAACTTCCAGTCAAAGAGGCTCAGAGCATTTCTTTGACTTCTGTTGGGACCGGACGCAAGGCTCAATGACTGTTAAGTTAAAAGTGTTGAATTCCTATATTAATCTCTAATTATAATCATTTACCCTACATTCATCGATTTGCACTTCAAGTTCATAAGTAAAGACATTTTTACTTAATGAAAAATAAAATCCCCTCTTGATTATTTTCCTTCATTCATAAAAACATAAAAACCGTCCAAAAATATTATATTTTGGGTCAAAGTGGTCAAAGTATAAATGATAAAGCTTTGCTTTTCGCATTATCACTTTACTTAGTTATATAAATATATTTTGGTGTTTTTCATTGTCCTTGGTCATATTAACTTCTAATTTATTTATTAAATCCCTAAAAACAAACCTTATCCTATTATTATAGCTCCTTTTTATTCAATTATCCCCAAAACCCACTATTATAAGTTTTTTTTGCCAAAGTTAATTATCCACATGTTTAAATAAAAAACCCCAATTACACCCCCTTTGGCATAAAACTAACATTATATAAATATCCCGCCCCTATGGTCTTTAAACCATTTAAAAAAAGGGTTTAATTACTGTATAAATAAACTAAATGTTGCATCCAATTAATATGTTTTCAA
Source organism: Pinus albicaulis (assembly GCA_034641835.2). Taxonomy (NCBI): domain Eukaryota; kingdom Viridiplantae; phylum Streptophyta; class Pinopsida; order Pinales; family Pinaceae; genus Pinus; species Pinus albicaulis. The sequence continues at coordinate 27,966,439 of CM076573.1, forward strand.
TAAAACATATTACTCCCCGCATAATTCTATAACCCAAGGTTTTGTTGAAATAAACTAAGGTTTATTTTAATAAAATTAGAACCTCCGCTCCGCATTCATTAAAAACATTATATATAAGTTTTAAAACCTTATATATAAACCCCGCCTATATATGATTAAACTATATACCCCGCATATAAGCATTACCCTTTGATATAAAACTTTGAATATAAATCCATATGATATAAAGGTTTTATTTCATTACCCAGCGCATAAAGCCGCCCGGTCCCACCCTTCATTCAGCTGCAGCGTCCCATTTAATCTGGACCCTTCGCTCACATACTCCAAATCCAACGGTGGAAAATTATCTTCGCGCTCCCAAACTAAACGATTACCAAATGCCCAAATGAGCGCGAAATAGGCAGTTTTCCCGTTACCGCCTCCTGTGCCGTGTCCAAATATGATACGAACGCATTCATTTTGCCCAATACCATTTACTGCCCAAACACAACGTGAAACCCACCAATGGTTTTCCGTGTTCGCAAAAATAAAAACCACTCCCGCCCAAGATTTGACTCGCATTTATTACAGTTTTCAAAGATTTATAATAAAGATTTAAAACCTTTGTTATACGTTTTATGTGTATTCTGTCGCAACCGACTGGTTATACATATTCCCGTTGATTATCAAAGCTTCCCACTGCGTTTCGAAGCCCTGAGTTCCCGTTCTAAATCCTATTCACCGTAGATTTTCCGATTCAAGGCTGGTAAACACCTGCTCGGATTCAACTACCAAACCAGAGCTCAACTTCGACTTACAACAAAATTGTAGAAACCCTTTTCGGCTATCAAGATACCTAAAAATAAGGTATTTTCCTAAAATTTCACTTGCAATTTCACCATTTGAACCACCAATCGAACCAATTGAGATAAAATTAGTAAAATTGCCCATCCATTTTGTCCGAAACCTTGAAAAAAGAAGGCAAACGCTCGAAATTTTTTCCCAGAAATTGCTATTTGCAGAAAACTTCATTTTCAAGTCAAATTATCAATCAGAGACCCTTGAAAGATAAATTCCATGGCTAAGAAAGTTTTTTTTTAAACCTACAGAAAACCTCAAAACCCCTTTTTACAGTCCCAGTCATTCAGAAAACCTGAGTTTTCCGTCTCAAACTATTTCCTGTGTCCTAAAAATTCCTAAATTGAGCACTGATTTTCCTACTGCTATCATATTTTCCTACAAAATTGCTCAATTACCCTTTGTTTCAACAAATTAACTATTGCAAACAGTCTAATCTTGCTTTAGTGAACTCAAAATGAAAAAAAAGCAAATCACACCTAAGGCTGGAGGATCCAAACCTGTTAAAACTGGAGGATCCAAACCTCCGAAGACTGAAGCAGAAAAAGCCCCAAAATCTACTCCTGCTATCACTGCTAAGACCACTGTGACTGTTAATCCTCTTCAACCTTCAGTGTCCAATGAAGAAGTTATCCCTTTAATAGATTTGGATTACAAAATTGTAGACCCTCTAGTAGAATTCAATCTATTAGAAGTTCACAACTGGCATTATGAGAAGTTCCTATACAAAGAAGAAATGCCTCTTTAGGATACAAATTTACCCAAATATGTAGTCCCAGTAACACATCCTGGTCAGGACCTGATAAGACTATGCCAAAAGTATTATGTCCCAAACCAAAGATCAATTGTGAATAATGACTGGGAAATATTTTTTTCTATCACTGCAGAGTTAATCAATGAAATGTTGCAGTTACAGTTTGACCCTAGGTCTATCCCATTATCCATTGAAGCATTGACTCAATTATATTTAAGGTTAGATTTCCCTAAAAGATTCGTGATTTTTCAGAACTTCATGCCTAGTCATGTGGACATCCCAAAGCTGAATCCTCCCTATTCCACTTCCAAGTTTCCAGAGGGTTCTAGGCATGTTATTTCAATGTTATCCTTCATTTTAGGATACTTCACTGATGAGTCCATCCTTGGATTTTTATCCACTTTATCCCCTGGTGAGCCTCCTGCTGTGATCTTTGATTTTGCTAGATTTATTGTTGATTCCAAACACCATCAATTGAAAAAGTTACACACTGAAGGGGTATTTAGGTATTCTTCCTATTTATTTCATTTGTTCTTATTTTCACAAGCAGATCACTTTCATATAGCATTGCAGAAAATGAATGTAGAGGGCCAGCTTCTATGAGTTGTTTTTTGGACATCATTATTGAGAAAGGAAGGAAGTGGATACAATTACATAGATTTCACAGATTTATTCATCAGGCCAGCTACGAATTTACTGCATAAGTCAGAACTGCCTAGGATTAATGAAGAAATGAAAATGATATTACAGTTGTCAGAGAAATGTAAAATGGGAGATTGGTACTTGTATGAGAAGCACATTGAATTAAGAATTTTTGGAACCAATATGCTTCCATATAAGTTACCTAAGTTTTTGACTCTCAGAGTCTTTTCTCTAGAATATTTAAGACAGGTTTTGAATGCTGATGCCATCAATTTTATGGCATCCAAAAAGAAGACCCAGTTCAAACTAAAAAACCAGATTGGTCCATTTATAGTAAATAACAGGGATGCTGAGAAAGAGATAGAAATTAGATTATTAGAGCTGAAATTCCAAGTGAGTTTCCATTGGAATTATGACGCCCAAGGTCTTTTAAGCAACATAAGAGTGAAGTGTAAACTACCTCCTTTTGTACATGAGTCAAAGCCTGATATTGGAAATTTTTCTAATCAAACAGAATGGGAAGAAAATACATTGGTTTATCTAACTTCAAATACATAGCCAACAGAAAAAATGGATACCACACTTACTGTGACAACTTCTAAATAGCTAGAGTCTTCAAACAAAAGAAGCAGAGATGAGGGAGCCTATACAACAGAAACTACTTCAGATACTAAGTTCAAACTCATCTACAATAAAAAGCTAAGATTTGGTTCCATAGGCAAAGAAAAACTTAATGAAGTCGAAGATGAACCAGAGGTCAGTAATGATAAGGCAACTACAATAATAAAAGAGACTTTGACAGAGATTGAAAGAGAACAAGCTGCATCCAAAGGAAAGGAGACCCAAATGATTGAGCAACAAGTGAATATGGGAACTTCTTCTTCTCAAATAGCAGAAGAAAAATATTTGGAAATCAAGGATAGATATAAGCAGATTAAACAAATAAATGAGGAAATTAAAAGTGAGAATTATTCTCAAGTTCTCAAGCAGAAGCTAGGAAATCAGGACAGATTGCTTACAGCATTTGATTACTCTTCAAATAAGATGATCATGTCCTATTTAAAACCAACTACTTCAACTCCAAAAACAATGGCTGACTACAAAAAGATGGAATTTGAAGTAGATACTGAAAAGGTGCATGAATTGGATCAGATAGAATTTCACAGACATAACTCTGAGATGCTATATTCCACTGTGGTGACAAAGGCCACGAGTGTAACAAATTTGCAAAGTACTATTATCAACCTGCAAGATCAGATGAAACTTGAAAAAGGCTCCTTATATGCAAAAGATCTAAGGATCAAGGCCTTAGAAGATTTAATTTTACAAATAGGAGTTGACCCATCAAATGTACAAGCTGCTGAAGTATTAATAAAGAAGAAAAATGATGATATTGCTGCTTTGAGGAAATAGTTAAAACTTACTCAAAGTGAGCACCCACAGAGCAAGGAAATACTTCAAGAACATAAAGAGAAAGAAGATATGATGCAGTTGATCATAAAGCTTACTACCCAAATCAAGGATATGGAAAATCAATTGGATATACTGATGAAAGAAAAAGAAACTGTGAAGGAAAATGATACTTCCACCATTCCCATAGTTGTACCGATTATTACATCTGCTATTCCTTCTACGCTTGGAGAAAAGTTAGCACCCAAAGAGCCATTGGCAACAGGAGTGTCAGTGCAATCAACTACTACCTCCAATACAAAATCCTCAACATCACAGGTGCAACAAACAAATGATGCAGGGCAGATTGTCAAAGCAATGGAAGAAATGACATTGAAAACCAATGAAATTAACAATTTGAAGAGAAAGATTCAGAATATGGAGGTATCTAACAAAACAGCATCGATTAATGCCAATAATTATGAACAAAAATCCAAAATACTTGAAGAACAAGTCAAAAGCCTTCAAAAGGATTTGAGTTTCACCACACATAATTCTTACATAAGAAATCACCTATGGACCAATATTATCGAGGCCATACATCTTCATTGGCTATCCATCCAGATAATACATGAACAGAGAGACCTCCTTCTAGCAGCTCAAGTTGAAATACAAAGGACAACAGAAGAATTAGCAAATAAACCAGCACAGGCATTAAAGCTAATTACCTTCTTAAATAGTAAGAATAGGACTGAGTTAGAAGAATTGAAGATACAAGACAAGACAAAGACTATATTGCAAATCAAGAAAGTATTAACAAAGAAAACCCTGATGAATAACTTCTAAGAAAAATGTGATGCTATGAATTTTTCCATTACCAAGTTTTTAGCAAAGTACACTATGCTAAGACAAGCAGGTATTCCAGACATCCATGTTTTCAATGATAAATTGATGGATCAAAAGGAATATGACAAAAATATAAGGGACCATGCCAAATAATTAGTGAATAAGCAACTGCCACATGGATCTCCAACATGGAAAGTTGTTCTCCAATACATTGAAGATTTATTCTTCCTTCAGAATGAAATCAAACATTTGTTTGTAATTAAGCCAATTTTTTCCAAGTACATTGATGCAGATGAGAATTACAGAAAGCTCAAGAGTGTAAAAATACCAGTTTCTAAACAATGGCATACTTTTACAGATTTATTATAGTGTTTGCAAAGCAAATGAAGGAAAGAGATTGCAGATGAAGCCAGCCAATTTGAGAAGAAATGAATAAAATAGTATTTGATTTTGATTTTTTATCGCCCAAAAGTCTCTTTTTACAAGAATTAGAGGTCAAAATATCAAAGTTAAAGAATATCAGCAGTGAAAGAATAAAAGTCAAAGGTTACTCAGAGAAAAAAAATAGTCACCGATTTTTTTTCGTTGTAATTTCCTCACGTTAAAGAATATGATAAATAGGGAGCGGAAAGAGCATCGCAGAAAAAGAATAATAAAGAGTATAAGTGGAAAGAGTATCATTGAAGTCATCTTCCAAAAAGATATTTTTCAATATGCCAGCAAGCATGGACAGCTATTCAACAAACAGTTTTGTTAGATAAGATAGTTCTATATTTTCTAGATAAAAAGACAGCTTGCTAAAGTTGTTAAGCAGTTGTCCCTCTTAATATGTAAAGATATTTTATATTTCCTAGAGTTATTCCTAGATCTATCTAGGTATTTGTAATAAACATTTGTATAAATACTTCAGTTTATGAAGTGTTTAGAGTGGAATAAAATTTCTAAGAACATTATAGACATTTTGCTGGTATGTTGGAGGCTCACATGTGTTATTTCAAAGCAGCAGTATGGAAAACAACCAATTGGACTTCATAATTCAAGATTCATGCAATAATTTGAAGAGTAAAGTGCATCTATCTTGTCATTGTTTCCATTCTGAGTTACATACAATTTCATATATGTTGTTCAATCTTAATGATTAATTAGGAGTATTACTTCAGGATTAGTGTAAAAATTCCCTATCTTAACTACTTAACCATTTAAATGTTTTATGCTAATTTTCGGATTTAGGAATCCTTAATTGCTCCTAGTCCCATTTGACCCCTGCCTCCTTCCTCTTTTTCTGCATCAAAGGATCCTTCATTTCCCTTTATCTCGAAGCAAGCCATTTCATCAAAACAATCTATCCAAATCTCTGAGGGTTATCTACCTTGCCCTGAATACATTAGCATCCTTTTGGCCTTGCCTTCTAGTTCTGATTCCTAGACTTTGACTCCATAGCCCAATGTACTAGTAGATCCCTCTTTAATTTGTCTTTAAGTAATCTTATTTTCCACCAAACATTTCAAAACCAAAACCAATTGTTCTATCATAACTAGCCTAAAACATTAAACAAAAACAAAGTTAAATCATAAAGAGAGAGCTCTCTTTGAAATTTAGCAAGGTTAGATCCTAAATTTCCAAAGTAGGTTTGTGGTTACCCCTAGTTTTCTTAAACTAAAAATCAAAAGCCCACAATCTTTAGAAATTACCAGGGTGATAAATAACTCACACACTCAGTTTCTTTCCTGTAAACACTTCTTTGAGAGTTATGTTTTTTAGACTTCTACGAGGACTTCTATTTTTTATGTACACAACTATTATGGCTTCTTCTCCCCATAAGAATTTTGGTAGGTATTGATCAAGGAGCATTGTCTTAATGCCTTCATCAATAGACCTATTCTTTCTTTCAACAATTCAATTTTGTTCGGGATAGTAGGGAACAATGATCTCTCCCTTAATTCCTGCTTCCTTGCAATATTAAATCAATTCCTTGGAAGTGTATTCCCCGCCATTGTCGGATCTTAGAGTGTTTATCTTTCTTTCGGTCAGGTTTTCCACTTCAGCTTGAAATTCCTTGAATTTATCAAAATACTTCATCTTTCTTTTTGAGAGGATAGATCCATGTCTTTCTATAATGGTCATCTATGAAAGTCACATAATAGAGATTACCTTCAAGATATTTATAGGACATGGGCCCAAAAACATAATATTGAATGAGGTCTAATATTTCCTTGGCCCTAGATTCACTATTCGGAAATGATTTTATTGTATGTTTTCCCAGAGAGCACCCCTTGCACACATGTTCATGATCTTCCTTTATATTGGGGATGCCATTGACCAATTGACTAAGAGAGGGAATGAGCATGTAGTGTAGATGTCCATATCTTCTATTCCATAATTCAATAAGACTAATTTCCATATGAACCAAGGCTTGAGGAGATGGTGTAGTAACCCTATACAAACTTCCTTCACGAACTCTAATGAATCTAGTTTTTTTAATGCTAGATTCTTTGCCCCATACCAATAATTTTTCATCAAAAAAATCAATCCTTTCACCTTTATCTTCTAAAAAATAAATAAAAATTAAATTCTTCTTTAGACTTGGAACATATAGTATGTTGTTGAGGTGCAACTTCGATCCACTTTCTAATTCCAACGGGTTGATTCTAGTCCTTTCACATCATAGCTTTTGTTGTCTCCCAATTCCACTACATGTGAGGATGGTTCTTTTGATAGTGTATGTAGTTGTTTGTTTTTTCCATTCATGTGCCTTGATGCTCCACTATCAATGATCCATCCATTTTCATCATGGAGAGATCATGTAAGGGCAGCCAAAAGTCCTTAACCTTTATCTTTAGTGAATAGATAATGAAAGAAATTCTTGATTCATCTCCTAGTAGAGTTGATACCCATCCTTATGTAGTACATCAATGAGGGATATTCCATGCGAACAATGTGATATTTAATCCTTCTCGACCTTGGCTCTATGATCTGGTGCTAAAAAATATGCTAAAAATGAAAGTTGTTAGAATGGTTTTAAACCTGTGTGCTTGCGTAGATCTCGTCATTTTGAATCCAGCGCAATTAATTTCGAAAAAAAGACACCATATGCTCCCAAAATTGAGTTATGTTCGTTTTCCCAAACAAGAAAATTTTGGGAAAAAATGTGCAGGCTGCCCAGTCAATAATCTGTACAACTGACTGGGCCTACTAAATGTGCAAGTTTGACTGGGCTTCAAGAGCCAATCACAGCATGACAAGTGGCATTCTCCTATTAGTGTTGACTGGGCCAATTTTGATTGGTTGTTTTAGTGGCCAACCATAGGCTGCCACATGGCCCAACCAGAGGCCACCACATGGCAACATGGGGGCCACCAAAATTTTTGGGCAAGTTTGAATTAAATCCATCAGAATCGAACACAAGGCCTCTGCACAACAAACCAATGGTATAAACAATACACCACCGCCGCATTTCTTGATAATCTATGGATTTAAATCATATTTAATGTTTAATATGGGTGAATATGGCAAGGGGGGTTACGCTAAGGCCTAGCCCCTAGCCACCCTAGCGCCATGAGACTGGGGGCGGGGGTCCGGGGGCTAGGCCCTAGCTCGCCCCTGTGACATTAACCGTGGCGGTAACCATAACACCCTTCGGAGCCCATGTGAATAGTCTGCCAACCACGACTGGAGCCTAACCGCCAATTCTTTCTACCGTTGAAACCATAACTACTAGGCGTAACTGCAACTTAGACCATCGACATGTGACTGGGGTTTGCGGTTATCCAAAACTACCAGGAAGACTTCCAGTGGAGGGGGGTCAGCTCCAGGTCCTATGGGACCCCACGTGACTAGGAGCACTCATATTTCGGGGGCCTTAATGGCCAACTTATCGGTCTTACAAATTTTCCCGTTGAGCGGGAATCATGCCAGGTTTGGAGGAGAAGTTCCGCGTTCGGGGCACCTATGCTAGATTTGGGCCAAATAATGGGGAGTTTAGCTGCATAATTGGGGAAAAGAGAGAAAGAGGCATAAATTTCTTAGTTTTCGATCTTTTAGGGAGCAAAAAGAGGCTAAATAGACATTTTTGATAGCTCTGAAGTTGTTGGAGCGGGTTTTGAAGCCATTTGAGCACTGTAAATCCTTGTAATCACCATTTTATGAGCATAATGAAAGAGGTTCAAGCATTGGAAGCTGGACCAGGAGACGTAGCCCAGGAGGGGTGAACTCCTTCATCACTTGTTATTTTGTGGTTACTGTCATGGCTTTGTTTCTCTGTTATTTCTGTAATTTATGATTTAAATTCATGTTTAAATGTGTTAAATAAATTAAATTAAGTACCTAAAAAACTCATTCAATTTACTTGCAATTTATACAATTCTTAAGCACCTACACATTCAGATCAAGTTTGGTATCAAAGCATTGGTTTTCTTTGCTACTGTGAGGATTTAATTATTTGCAAGTGCTTCTGATGCTTAAAAGGTTGAAAGTCAAGAGAGGAAAAGGAAGGCTTGTGCGTGTAGGTTCTCAATTTGGGACAAGGACAAGGAGAGCACATTTGCCACAATCTCCACCACAAGTTTCACCTCAAGTTGTACCCGAAGCTTCAATATGCATGTATCATGAAGGAGGAGCTGGAAATATGTTAGAGGATGAGAAGAATTTCAGAAAATAATTCTTTGACATCACTGAAATGGTGAAAGTTCTCTATGAAGAGAGAAATTCAAGATTGCAGAGTGAAAATTTCAAGCCTTCAAAAGGAGAGGGTTCTTCTGGAGGAAAAGGAGGAGATGATGACACACCTTCAAAAGGAAATGGTGACAAACCACCATCTTCTCCACCATCATCTTCACCTCCATCCTCACCTTCATCTTCATCCTCTTCCACAACAACATTTACTCAAACACCTCCACATACCCCAAAGGGACATTGTAAAACTCCCTTATTGAAACTTGATATCAAATTCGAATTGCCTATGTAAAACGATGAAGTTAATGCTAAAAATTTTGATAATTGGATTCGCCAACTTGTAGTATATTGCAGGATTCAAAACATCAAAGATGATGAACCAAAGATTTAGTTAGCTTCATTAAGGTTGGAAAGTGTTGCTTTGATTTGGTGGGAAGACAAAACACAAGAGGATATGAAAAAACATGGTAAGGTCTCAACCTCTTGGATATATTTTATTGCTGCACTTAGAAGACAATTTTATCCATTAGCTTATATGTCGAAGGGTATTATGGATTGGAAGAATTTTAGATAACTAAAAGGTCAAAGTGTGCAAAGTTACACCCAAGAGTTTAGAAGGAGATCTCTAATTTTATGTGTAGATTTGTCATCACAAGACACCTTGTTGAAATATATTGGGGGTTTGCACAGTTACTTAAGGCATACTATCCTTATGTTTAATCCTACAAGCTTAGATGAGGTTTGTGTTGAGGCAACACATCTTGAAGCAAGAGGGAAAAACATTTCACAAGAGGGTAGCGAAAATCCATTTCAAAGTGGAGACAAAGGAAAGAGTAAATTCAAAGGGAAAGGAAAGAAGAATGTATCCATCAAGAATGAAGGAGAGAAAGTAACATGAAAAAATTGTCCCAAAGAGGGTCATGATGAATCTCATTGTTGGAAGCTTCATCCTGAGATGAAACCAAAAAATTTTAACAACAAAGGGAAGCAAAAGACAACTGCAACTACACAACATGATTTAGGATCTGATTCCGGAGATGAAAAAAAGATCACAACAATGGGAATCAAAGGTAAGGAAACAAGAATCACTAGCTCTTAAAGTTTTCCTAATGATACTCAAGATGAGAAAACAAGAATTGAAGTATTCCATATTCAAGTTATCTCAAAGCATGCCAAAATCGACACACTTTGATAGCGGTTCACAAGCAAATTTGATTTCCAAAGACTTAGTCAAGAACTTAAATTTAGATACCATTCCTCATCCAAGAGCTTATCCTTTAGGTTGGATATGCAATAATTCAAACTTACAAGTGACGAGGAAATGCATACTTAAATTTGCAATTATAGCAAACTTTCTTGATGAAGTTGAACTTGATGTCATTCCACTTGATATTTCTAGTATTGTTTTGGGTAGCCCATATCTTTATGGTAGGAAGCCATTTTTTGTCGCCATGAAAACAAGTATCACTTGTTCAAATATGGTATTGATTAAATTGTTAGAGCACATTGACAGAAACTAAATCTTTCACTTGCGAATGCCAAAAAAATGAAGAGACTTATTAAATCTAGCAATAATTTTGTGCTTTTAATTGTCAAACAAAAGAATAATGTTGATAATGAATCTTTTCAAGGTTGTGACTCAAAGTTGAAATCTGATTTGATTGAGGTTGTTAACCTATATGATGAGATGTTTCAGGAGCCCAAGGGATTGCCTCCAAAAAGAGGAATCCAACATGAAATACAATTGAAACAATATTGTCCTCTTCCTATCATTGGCATGTACATGATGTGAGTGATGGAAAGTTCAGAAATTAAAAATAAAATTTAAGAGTTGTTAGACAAAGGAATCATCATACCAAGTACTTCGCCATGCGGGTCACCTATTGTTTTGGTGCCAAAAAAGGATGGAACATGGTGCATGTGTGTGGACTTCCATGCATTGAACAATATTACAGTAAAGAACTGTTAACCACTTCCTAGAATCGATGATTTGCTTGATCAATTGAAAGATGCTAAGTATTTTACTAAGTTGGACTTAAGGAGTGGTTATCATCAAATTAAAATTTCTGAAGGAGACATATGGAAGACAACATTCAAAACAAAGCAAGGTTTGTTTGAATGGCTAGTTATGCCTTTTGGTCTTTGCAATGCTCCTGCTATCTTCATGAATGCGATGAATGATGTATTGAGGCCATTTCTAGATGATTTTACGATAGACTAATTAGATGACATCTTAATTTTCAGTAAATCTCGTGAAGAACATGTCACGCATGTCAAAAAGTACTTGATTTTTTTTAAGAAAGAACATTTGTTTTTAAAGATGTCAAAGTGTGAGTTTGGAAAAAATTCTTTAGTGTATTTGGGTCATATTGTTGGAGGAGGTGAATCAAAAATAGATCCCTCCAAGGTTGATGGCATTTTGAATTGGCCAAAGCCCAAAAAAATCTACAGAGGTAAGAAGTTTCTTGGGAGCATCCCAATATTGGAGGAAGATTATTGCTAACTTCTCTTCTATGATCGCAGCTCCATTGCATGCATTGACAAGTGTGAAGCGGGTCTTCCAGTGGGGAGGCAAGCAGAAAAAAAACATTTAATGCATTGAAGGAAAATATAAGTTCAACTCCTGTACTTGCACTTCCAGACTTGAGACAATCATTTGAGATACATAATGATGCAAGTGACTATGCCATGGGCGTATTCCTCATGCAACATGGTAAGCCCATCTGTTTTCATTCGGAAAATTTTAATGGTGCAGTGATTAATTATCCTAAATATGACAAGGAATTGTATGCATTGGTGCAAAGTGTGAAAAAGTGGAAACAATACTTTATGGCTAAGGAAACAATCGTTCACATTGATCATCAACCATTGCAATACTTGCAATAAAAAACAAAGTTGCAGTAATCAAGGCACTTTCGATGGATGGGTTTTCTTCAACAATTCCACTTGGTGATAAGGCATAAAAAAGTATCTATAACAAAGTTGTTGATATGCTTTCTTGGCCTATTTTTAGTGTTGCTACTATTCTTAAGCATAATTATGTTTTGCATGAAATCTATGTTGAACAATATGATTTAGATAGTGATTTTCAAGATGTATATGCGACTTTGAGTCAAGGGAACCAAGTAGAGGAATTGGATTATCATATGCATGATAACTTGTTGTACCGTCTTGGTAAGCTTTGTATTCCAAAGGGAGAAAGAGTCAACATCATAAGAGAGGCACATACTTCTCTTATTGTTGATCATTTCGGTGTAGGTAAGATGGTGGCACAACTACAAAGGTATTGTTATTGGCCTCGTATGCTTGCAAGTGTGTCACGTTTTATTAAAGGTTGCTCATTATGTGCTAGCAGTAAGCCTAGCAATAGAAAGTTAGGATTGTACACACCACTTCCAATACCTTTTCGTCCATAGGAAAGTGTTTCTATGGACTTTGTTGGAGGACTTCCTATGTAAAAAAGGAATCATGATTATCTTTCTTTAGTGGTGGATAAGTTTAGAAAAATGTGTATTTTAATGCAATGTAAAAAGTAAATTATAGCTAAATAGACTACTCAGTGATTCTTTCAGAACGTATGGGTGCATTTTGGATTTCCCACATCCATTGTTAGTGGTAGAGATTCTCGCTTTGTTGGGAATTTTTGGTCAAGCTTGTGGGGATTCATGGACACCAAATTGAAAAAGAGTACAACATTTCATCTGAAAACAGATGGTAAAATAGAGGCGGTGAACATGACGGTGATACATATTCTTTATGGGTATTGTAGCAAGCATCCTAAGTTGTGTGATGAACATTTGCACTATATTCAACATGCTTACAATCGGGTCAAGTACTCTTCAACTCAAACATCACCATTTGAAGCATGTTTGGGATACTTTCCTAATTCTCCTTTGGATTTCATTTTTGGTAAGGATGTTGCTATTGATGGTCATAGTGACATAGACAAAGATAAAAATTTCATTGAGAAAATCCAATTGGTACATCAAGTAGTTCAAGAGCAACTGGAAAAGAGCCAAGTCAAATACAAGACAAGACACGACAAGCATCTTGTAGATCACAATTTCCAAGTCAGCGATGAAGTTTGGCTTCACATTAGCAAAGAAAGGCTTCAAGGAGAAGGTAAAAAACTGAAACCAATTCGATACGGTCCATTCAATATTTTAGAAAATATTGGTGATAATGCCTTCAGGTTGGATTTGCCTTCATATATGCAAATTTATGCTTATGTTAATGTTGAGAACTTAAGGTTGTATGAGCCTCCTTTGATTTAAGATCAAGGAGAGAAGGTTCAAATTCATTCTATTGAGGATTTCTCTCCTGAATACCTTGAAGAAATACAACAAGACACCATTCTTGATAGAGACAAGGACTTCAAAATGAGGGAATGTGGAGTACCTTCATGTGGGGCTCAAAGGAAAAAATCCAAGTAAATCCAAATGAATCAATATTGGAAAGGTGAGGGAATTGTATCCTCATCTACTTGACAACTGAAAGTGATCATTTGGGGTCCAAAAACTTCCAGTGGGGAGGAGTGATCCGATGCTAAAAAATATGCTAAAAAATTAAAGTTGTTGGAATGGATTGAAACTTATGTGCTTGCGTAGATCTCCTTTTTCTGAATCCAGTGCAATTTGTTTCGCGAAAAATCGACACCGCATGCTTCTAGAAATGATTTCTATTCATTTTCCCAAACATGCAAATTTAGGCAAAAAAATGTGTAGGCTGCCCAGTCAGTAGTCCGTACGGCTAACTGGGCCTGCTGATTGTGCAATGTTAACTAGGATTCAAGAGCCAATCACAATGTGACAAGTGGAATTCTCCCATTGGTGTTGAATGGGTGTTGGGTTGTTTTAGTGGCCACCCATAGGCTGCCACATGGCCCAATTAGAGGCAGCCACGTGGCAGCATGGGGGGGGGTTATAAATTTTTTTGGGTAAGTCCGAATTAACTCCTTCAGAATCTAACACGATAAATCCACACAATAAACCAATGGTCTAACATATACACCACTGTCACAGTTCTTGATAGTCTATGGTTTTAAACCATATTTAGCATTTAATGTGGGTGCATATGGCAAGGGGGGCCGGGCTAAGGCCTATCCCCTGGCCACCCCAGCTCCACGAGACTGTGGGCGGGGGGTCGGGAGCTAGGCCCTAGCCCACCCCTGTGGCATTAGTCGTGGCGGTAACCATAACACTAACCAGAGCCCATGCGAACAATCCGTCAATCGCGACTGGAGCCTAACCGTCAGTTCTTCCCGCCGTTGAAAACCATAACCACAACCTAAAACGCCAACATGTGAGTGCGGTTTGTGGTTAGATTAAATCACCAGGATGACCACCAGTGGAGGGGAGCCAGCCCCAGGTCCTATGGGACCCCACGTGACCAGTAGCGCTCAGATTTCGGGGGCCTTAATGGCCAACTTATTGGTCCTACAAATTCACCCGCTGAAAGGGAATCGTGCTAGGTTTGGAGGAGCAGTTTCACGTTTAGGGCACCCATGCTAGGTTTGGGCTGAATTGTGGGGAGTTTAGCTGCATAATTGGGGAAAAGAGTGAAAGAGGCATAACTTTCTCAGTTTTTGGTATTTTTTGGAGCAAAAAGAGGCTAAACGGGCATTTTTGATATCTCTGAAGTTGTTGGAGCAGGTTTTAAAGAAATTTTAGCACTTTAACTCATTGTAATAACCATTTTATGAGCATAATGAAAGAGGGTCAAGCATTGGAAGTTGGATTAGGAGACATAGCCCAGGAGGGGTGAACTCCTTCATCACTTGTTGTTTTGTGGTTACTTTTATGGCTTTGTTTCTCTATTATTTCTACAATTTATGAGTTAAGTTCATGTTTAAATGTGTTAAAGAATTTAACTTAAGTACCTCAAAAAATCATTCAATTTATTTGCAATCTATACAATCTTCAAGCACCTACAAATTCAGATCACTCTAATACCATGTTGAATAATCAATGCAGATATATATTAGGGTTTGATTCGCCGATCTTGATAATTACTTATGATTATGTTGCCTTCTTTTAATTCTTTATTATCTTATATTTCATCAAGAAATTACCATATTATGTTTGTGTGAAGATCAAATACAAGAGACACAAGATATAGGCACTATGCTAGGGCAAAACCCCCCTCAAGGGGAAAACCCAGTGAAGATAATTCTTCCTTTCAATAGTATTCTTTAAGACTCTTCACCGTAAACATGAGCCAAGATTTCCCTCCACACCAAGTCAACCTTCTAGATCTTCGACCTAGTAGCAACAATTTCCAGTCTTCCAGCAGCTTCACAGATTTGCAGCAGTATCAACATCCAAACTTCAGAGACTTTGATCTCCCAACAAAGACCACAAAACAAAGAGATTCCCTCACAGAAATTTCAATTTTCTCTTTCTCTTTCTCCTATACCTAGCTCACACTTCTTTTGCTTCCTTCTTCAATTTCACACTTTTTCCCTTGTTGTAGTGAATTGCAGTGAATGAGTGAGAAAATGAATTCGACCTCCTTGCATTTATAGCATTCTGATGGGTTCGAATTCCTCCCTTTGAGGTCGAATTGATCTCCTTAAGGATGACTTGATGTGGAGGGATACTAGACCACTTTTTACTAAAAAACAAACCTAATTACATGATTCAAAAGCGCAAGGAGGGTCAATCTAAATCTCTAATGACTAACCTAGAAGTCCACAATTGGGACCTTATACTAAATATGAACCAAGCATGAAACCCTTGATTTAATAAGTAATTTAATAATAAAAATAAATAATATAAATTCTTTTTCTTTAATTATTTTGATGAGTACAATAAATATAAATTATGAAGATTGAACCTAGTTACAATCTTCAATAGGATTCCATTGCAAGCACCAAGCCAATCAGAAGCATGTGCACGAAAATTCAAAGGACCACTCCAAATTTCATTCTCTTCAACCAAAGAAGCACGAGGCATGACAAGGAAAAAATTTCATAAGGTTTCGAGAATGCCTTTGTATGATGTATGAGTAAGTATTTTTAAACAAAGTTATTTTTAAGATTTTATTTTTATATAAAAAAGGGGGTGATTCGAGGCTTTTTCTATTAAAAAAATTTTGTTATTAAAATTACTTTGAGGATAGTGTTAAAAAAAAGGCTCATATGTTTTTTTATTTAAAACGGCTTGGTTCATAGTTATTTTTAAAGAGGGTCTTTGAAAAGAATAAAACAATAAATGAGTTGTTGGCATTGTAACATTTAAAAAAAAATGGTTTGTGATAGTTTATGTGAAAGAAGCATTGCCTTTATAGAGAATTTGTAGAGATGTTTTTTTTAAAGCTAAGCAGCAGGGAAGCCACCACAAAGGCATTTTTATTATAGGAAACCGCTATGTCTGCAAGTCGATTTTCTTGTTGATATTGGAATTAGCTAACACTCAACAAATGGGAAAATCCAAGAGGCTAAGAAATTCAAAGCAATGACTAGAGTTGTTTGAGATATATTTGAAATATTGGAAGTGAAAAGGAAAAAGAATGCCTTCGCATTGAAATGCATAAACGAATGTGTAGATGAAAACATTATTCCCCTAATTGCAGATACAAAGACAACCAAGGAGGCCTCAGATACCCTTGAGAGGAATTTTGGTGTTAGGGGGATTAATATAGTTGTAGATGAAGAGTTTGGTGAATCCCACACAAGTGGATGATGACTGTGAGGAATTTGTAGAAGAAGTAGAGAAAAACCACACAGATCCTCCTGAATCCCACTATGCATAGCCATAAGTGGATGATGATTTGGTGAATCCAACAACAATGTTTGCTGATGAAAATGAAACTGCCATTGGAGCATCCAGTAGTATGGTAAATCCAACAATTAAATTTTTTGATCCAAACTTTGATGAAGAACCATTAGCCAAAGATGAATGATTGCATATGATGCAACATAAACACAATATCGACATGATGTTATTCAGTGAGAGAAGCCCACTTGAATTTTAAAACCAAGTGGAAGAGAATATGCTTGCAGCAACACATGTTAGTAAAGAAGTGGAAGCGAGAGAGCTAGAGAAGGAAGTGAAAGAAGAGAAATCTCTCATTGCAGAACATGAGAGAACATAACCAATGTAGTTTTGCAAATGTTTTAAAACTTAACCTTGAATTTGAATGTGCATATGTTAGCAACAGCCAGGGAGAAGCAACAAAAAATGAAGAAGAATTAAAGTTTCTTGAAGCATGACTTGCAACACCATGTTTTGATAAAGTTTGCATTGAAGTTGTAGAAATGAATGTTTAAGACAAGTTGGACAATGAAAACATTAATGAAATTTTCATGTATTAGAGTCCCGAAGAGATAAATTTTTATTATAGACTTATGTTGCAGTGATATATTGATGATGAAAAGCACACAATAGAAGATGACATGTGGTAGCAGTCCACAAGCCTACTTTTGAACAAGCAGAGGAAATTCATGGACAACCTAAAAAAACGACGGAAGATTTGCATCGACAAATGAAGAAACTCAAATTTGAAGCCTACAATAAAAAGAAAAAGTTGAAGAAATTTAGAGGCTAGAAGATTTGGAAGAAAATAGAAAGAAAAGGCAATCTAGCTAATGTGATTTCTTTTTTAAATTGTAAGCCTAGACAAGACTTAGACCAACAACAATTCTAGTTTAAATTTGTGTGGTTGTAATTAAGGGGGAGTTTTAGAGAAAATAATTCCAACCACCTGCTAGGTGTCATAACAATCAATCAAGGTGTCATAGTTAGTTTGAGTTCAGTCCAATTTTGTTGAGTTCTAGTTCAGTCTCACTCCAATCATTTATTATTGTGGTCTCTTATGTAATCTTATTTAACTATTGAGAAAATCGAGAAGAGCGACTCTACTCCACATATTTTCATTCTCAAACATATTCTACATCCATGTTTTATGATCTCTAGATAATCAAATCCTTGTAGCCTCGTGCTAAACAACCCATTACATTTGCAGTGCAACTTTAATCACTTTCCCCCTCGTAAGTAACCCAACCTTAACAAAGTAAAATACATCAGTAAGCGATATGATTTATTTAATGATAAATGAGTCCTTAAAAAAGGTCTTTATATAAAAAAAACACATTAAAAATTTTATGTTTAATTTGTAGAAAATCTTATGTTGAAACACCAATATCGTCAGCTAAATTCTACAAGAATCCAATGAAATTGATACATATATATAAACAATATAAACAATGAATTTCTACCACTAGACTAAATGGTGACAATTATTCCTTCAAAGAACTATTTATACGCCCATAACTAAAGAATTATAGACCAAAATTTGAAAACACAATATGGTGCATAAGTGGAGCATATATGAGCTCTTTTGTGATGATGAACATGACAAAATTAGGGGATAAGGAAAAGAATGTACAAAAATTTAGCAGTAAGAGTGGTAGTACAAATGTGTACAATATCTGTGGTCACTCATTTTACCCATGGATTAAACCCTTTAAACTCATAAAGTTATGATTCAAAAATATTTAGCCACATGATAATATAGATTTTGAATCTAAAAGAGAAATCTAGATTTGTAATAAAAAAATGTTAGACATTATCCTGTCTAATATCATGAAAAACATGCATATAAGAGTAATAAAAAAAACTTCAGGCAATAGAAAGAATAATATTTTCTATAATATTTTCTCCATACATAATGCACCAATAACTAAAAGAACTAGTGATGTCAACTATTTTTTATCCAACATAAACAAATTCCATTATGGATAAATATGATAATGACATGAGTTAAGACATTCATTTGACTCAAACTTGCAGATACCCATAATATATAAGAAATATGATGAGTTTTTTCACCTCACTAGTATTATTTCAGATGAATGGCAAGCTAGTTCATATATAAATAGAGTAGAGATGTTGATGATAGCCACATGAGTGTACTGCGAGAATTTTGTAGTGGGATTTGAGGTATGTGCCATTAAGGAAATTTTGGTAAAGGTTTTTCACTTGATTAATGGGAGAAATCCTATAATGAGTCACTTGTATGGGGTCGTAGATGGGGTTATGGAAGTTATCCATATCACTGTGAGGACAAGGATGGAAAAGTGTTAGGAAAATAATTATTGATATGGTAGTTGATTGACGAACAATTAAACAATGGACTCCAAAGCCCATTCATGAATTAGTGATTTGTCTCAATGTAGTATACTTGAATGTCTGGTATAGAGAATTTAACAAAAATCTATAAAGAAAAAGCAAAAAGTAAATGAGATAGAATAAGGTAAAATAATTCTATTAATGTGCAATAAATTACCACAAAAGTAAGTCAATACATAGTCGTAGTGTACAAACGACTCCTAAATTAAATAAGTAGCATAGTAAATAACATAAAGTGAGAGCTTTGATAGATGAAAACATGTTTGGGAGAAATGGACCCAAATTCAGCGACACAAAGAGTGAGAGAAAATTAGGGTCCATTAGCATTTGATCTCTTAATATCAAAGGCCAAATAGGGAATCTCTAGATAAAATGTTGTCTAGAAAATAAGTTGGAAGATAAAATGGACTGCACATTATGCTATTATGTAGACAATGTTGTATGCCATTAAGGCCTGGGTGGTCTCTTCTTGTTTCTTAGTGTGGGATAAAGAATACTCATGTTGTTGGGGTCATTGAGAAGTAGGGATACACCCTAGAGCTCACATTGTTCTAAAGTTGGGAGCCATACTACTAGTGATATGACTCTTTCTAACCTTAGTATATGGGAGCACCGAGAAATAAGTTATCATCTAGCAAGAAATTGGTCTAGGAGGTGGCTATAAAATATAAATACCAAAGTTTGAGGTCCTCCTTCATGTAAATAGCTAAGTAACATTGGTTAGCTATTGAAAGGAACAAGAAAGTACATGACTTGTCAAACAAGAAATGAACTACCCTTGGATCATGTAGTAGAGGGGATGGAAAAATATGAAATGATCCTCAGTATTAACCTCCCAAGGATGGCACAATTGGAATATATTATATAACCAATCAATCTCGTGCTCCAGCTTCACTTGAAATTTATGTGAACCCTCTCGGAATTGACCTAGGGGAATGTACACAACATGAATCTAGTTATGATAATGTAGGAAGCTTGAAGAATAAGTCCATCCATCAATGATCCAAACTTAAACAGGAACACAAAAAAATATTGATATAACCAAAAATACAGAGATGCAGTATAAATAACACTTCATTTCATCAATATCAAAGAATTGAAAGCTGCTTAAATACAAAATGGAAATAAAACTAGCTCGGGTGATGGTAGCTTATCTTTGAGAAGAGATGTGGCGGCTACATTCTTCTGAATTGTGTTACAGTGAAGCTCAAGGGCCTTTTTAATATTTACAACAAGGGAAAACCCTAACCATAGGAGATGGAACACCAAGTGTTTGTGGGCCCCATTGTGGTTAGTTGGGCATCCAAATTCTTAGGGTCATAACTTGGTTATATTATTTCTGTTTGGCACGTATGATACCTAGTTGGAAAGATATATTCAAATACTACATGATTTGCCACATACTCTTTCCTATGGCTATGGGAATGTTGCAGACCTCAAAAAACGTTGTTTAGGGGATCAAAACTGCTCCGAAATTTCATGTCCCTAAAAACTGCTAAACATAGTAAATGCTGCTATAAACAAGGAAATTGATGAAACCGACTGGAGGCCCAGGTGGAATAGGCGGGTGGCCACCAATATCCACCTAGATCAATCAACTCCGTCAAATTGTGAATATATAAATAGAGGTGTGGTGGTGTATTAAGATGCCTATGGATTCCAAAAAATCTAAAACCCTTGTAGACCTACCATCAATTTGTTGATGTTTGTAGCTTGGGTAGGTAGTTTTGCATAGGCCCAATCATGTAGGCATGCATAAATCACACAATATCTCCTTATACACTTTCTTTAATGTGAGAAATTAGTTTTTGTAACTTGGCATAAGTTAGACTTAGGAAAGCACATAATTATTATGTCTACTAATTGAGTTAAAGTAAACTTACAAAAACTAATGTAAATTACTTTAATGAATATGTTTTAATCCCAACCATGGATCTCAAGTGAGACAAGATCTAATATCTACCATCAATAAATTCAGAAATTAGGGTTAATAATTTTTCTCAATGTAATGTTGTAAAGGAAAGGCTAAGGAGAAGGAGAAGACACACACTACAACAACACAAAACTAGCAAAGGCATCTCAGAGAGGAGTGTGATACTCTAGTGTGTTGGGTTTGATGAAGGGGGCTGCAAGGAGATTAATATAATCCAAGGAGGGCTTTATCAACTCGATCATATCTATTCGTTTTATATAATTTTTCAATTGGGTCATTTTCCTAGGAATAAATCCCAAGTAAGTTATGAAAAATTTAATGAAGAAATGTGATTAAAAAGAATCTCATCGTGTCATTTTAAGTGATTAAGATTGGTATATTTTGCCTCCACTGATTATTTGTTTAATGAACATATATTTGCATTTAATGAGTAAATTGTTAATTTACTCGGATTTAAGTGATAGGTGCTAGGTTTTTCGGAATTGTAACATGGTATCATACTGTAAACGATGAAGAATAGTGATCTCTAAATCACAGGTGCTAGTTTCATACCAGATCATCAGGGCTAGATTCAACCATGATTGTATGAGTGAAATTTTGTTTTGAGGTACATGGAATGAATCATCCATATGGACCAACTTCCCCTAAAGTGATTTTTTTTTAAGATGGGGTTGAAAATAAATTTTTTTTCATTCCGAGTTAAAGTTCAAAAGATAAAAATAAAAAGGAAAGGGAAAAGTGGGATGACTGGTGGCCGATAACCACCCAATTACTAGAAAATATAGTTATGGTCGATAGGTTGAAGATACAAGCTAATGGTTATGAAAGTAGCAGGTAGATACTAAACAATAGATGGCACAAGGTTGTAATTGGACATAGAAAAAAATGACAATAAAACTATGATACTCGAGCTAGTGCAAAAGGAGATAGGGGTGGTGTAGGTAACTAGTAGCAAGTCATGATAGGAAGCAGTGATAGTCGAGCATGGGGGTTGGGTTAATAGAAATAGACAATAGAGGGTTGTTGGGACAAGTCATGATAAAAGGAATCAGGGCCACACATGTCACATGCAAGGGATTTGGCTACCATGCAGGGGACAGCTATCATTGGAGCAGAGCCAAATCACTACAACAACCAACAATTCAGACTTTCAGAGTAGGTGAAGAGACGTTAGGATGGACATGTTAACGGGATTCCTGGTAGGAAAAATAGACACAAAATTCACCCAATATTGTAAGTACAACCGAGACAGGGCAATGTCAAAAGCGTGATCAAGGCCCTGAGACTGGTAGAGGTCAACTCTCATAGGGAGAGAGGGAGACCATACTATTTAGGGAATGAAATATTAGGGTGACATAAATTAGTTTGAGGTATGGGGATAGGTTGGATGGGGCCTACAACTTCATTTCATGGAAATAAATCATAGCTAGTTGTCAAGGAGAACAAACTATGGGAGTTTGCAAACACCCAAGTTATGGCTCATTTAAAGGCTACAATTCTAGAAAACCATGAATAGAAAGATGTAAAGGCTATACATAGCATCATGAATGGGGTGAAGGATCATGTGATCCCTCGCATATCATGGAAGAATAATGCCTAATAGATGTGGACCACTCTTATGATTCTAGATCAACGATAATCAAAATCAAAAAATGGTGTCAAGGTAGAAACTTAGAAACACCAAGATGATTGAATCAGATATTGTGGAATTATACCTCACAAGGATTTAACAAGTTTGAGATGACCTTGGAACTATTGGGATAATCTTTCTAGATGATGATCTAGTAAGGATAGCCCTTAACAGGTTCTCAAAACCCTGGGCTATGTTTGTGATAGGCGTTCTAACAAGATAAAAGCTAGGAATTAGAACATACTATGGGATAATTCACCAAGAAGGAGATATAAGAGAGATGCTTGTTAGGAGAATAGTAGAAGAGTGGGGATGATGACAGCCTTCCTATTTCCAGTTAGGAAATGAGGAACAAAGATTTGAGTATAAGGGGCTAGGAGTTAGAAAAATCTTAGGATAAGTTTGCCACAAAGTTTGAGACTAAATTCATACTTGTTTCCTACCTTACCTCAGGAACATTACTAATAGGTGTGTGGTTTCTAGATAGTGGAGCCATAAGGCATATGATAGGATAATTGAGACATTTTGAAATCTTCACTGAGTGGGACTCATAATTGCATGTTAGTTTTGGCATTAATACCAAACATGTAATAAAAATGGTTGGAATAATGATATTCCAACTTGAGTCAGGAGTGAATATGGAAGTAAAGGATGTGCTATGGGTTCTATAACTAGGATTATGTGTTTATTTCTAGGATGGGATGGTGATGATTAGACCTAGTGGATTTAGCTCTAATGAGGTACATGTTATAGGAGTTAGAGAGAGAAACATGTATAAGCTAAAGGGACAACCTATTCAAGTGATGGCACGAAGCAGAGTAGTGACAAAGAATAAGGAGCATACAACTTCAAATGTTTAGCTTCTTAGAGGGAATTATCCCTTAGGATCAAGAGTGGAGGAGAAGTCAATAGATTCATACAATTTTGTGAAGGAGGTCTCTTGGTGCAAGATAACCTTAGAGGATGTTCAAGAGTAAGAGGATTCTAAGAACTAGGCCAATTAATACAATACTTGAAATTTGTTTCTAGACCAAATGGTAGGGAAGGATCATAGTTTAGGGGGAGTAGCCAATGTAGGGGATTTAGTTCCAGTTGACAGAAGTACCTCTCTCACTAAGAGGAAGTTTTGATGTTTGTAAATAAAGAAAGTAATTTTGCATATGCCTAAGTGTATAAGCATGTAGAAGTCACCCAAGATCTCCATAGGCACTTATTTTAAGGTGAGAAAATTGTTTTTGTAACTTAGCCTAATTTAGACATAGGAAAAACACATAATTATTGTGTTAGCTTATTGAGCTAAAGTAAACCTAGGAAAAATAAATTAAATTACTTTAGTGAATATGTTTTAATCTCAAGCCTTGATCTAAAGTGAGGTGAGACCTAATATTGATAATCAGTCACTTTGGAGACTATGGTTAGGGATTTAGCTTAGTGTAAAGCTATAAAATCAAGGCTAAAGAGAAGGAAAAAACATAAAATACAACAACATAACACTGAGAGAGGCATATTTGTGAGGAGTGTGATACTCTAGTGTGTTGGGTCCAATGAAGGGGACAACAAGGACATAGAAAATAGCTTAAATCTTGTTTTCTATGTAGGTGAGGAGACTTTGATACTAAAATCCACAATTTTCTTATTGGGTGAGGAGAGTCAACTCACCTAACTATGGAAATTGAGGAGAGATGACTCACCTAACTATGGAAGATGAGGAGAGTTGGATCATGATTTGAGTTTGGAAATTTGATTCCATAATTGGAAATTGAGGCTTTATATTGTGCTTTAGATAAAACTAAGGATTTGACACTTCCTTATTACCTAAGCAAAGGAGAGAGTCTATGAGTTAGGATTATCTTCCTAATGATATCAAAAGTATTAACTTAGAAATATGGAATCACCAATGTTTTATAATTGGGGGAAAGAAAAGGAGGGTTTTATCAATTAGATCATATCCAATTATTTTATGTAATTCCTTAGTTGGGCCTTTTTTTCCAGGAAGGGAGCCCAAGTATGTTTTGAAGATTTTAATGAATAACTAAGATTGGGTAGAATATTTTGTGTCATTTTTCGTGATTGAGATTGATATATTTTCTTCCACTATTATTTTTTGTTAATGAACCTAGCTATGAATTTAATCAATGGATCATTAATCTGCTAGGAATTAAGTTTCAAGTTCTAGGTTTGTAGAATTTTAACAAAACCCATCCAAAGGGACTAGCCAAAGAAATGGACTTTATAAGCTAGATATGGGTATTGGACATGCCCCACCACCAAGTTTTCATATCCTCAAACATTATAGAGAAAACTAGGCTAAAAATAGTCCCAAGATGAGGGAGGTGGATGCCAAACTCAAAAACTATGATGGGTGGGGAAACTATCTTCTTGCAATTAGTGAAGCATTGAAGGAGAAGATTTTGTGTCCTCTCAATCATTGTTGAGTGTTACGCTTAAAAAAAAGGCCCCCAAACCTTTGAACCAAAGAGAACTATGAGCCAAATGATGGAATCCATAAGAGACATCTTATATGATATGCCTTGGGATGTGAAAAGCATTATCTCTTGAGAAGAGCTAATGATCCATAACTTTTATTGAGCTACATTGGAGAGAATGTATAAAGTTAAATCAATCCCTAAGAACTAAATCCCCAATTATGTGTAGGATATTGGAACTTGAGAATATCTCTTTTGACTTGTTGAAATCACAAGCTTTGTTTTTCGTAGGTTGATCATCAATCATTGAAGGTCACAAAATAGGTCCAAGCATCCAACTATATTTGGAAACCCTCCATGGAAGATGATGAGAGGATCACAAAAAAATAAAATAATAGAAGTCAAAACATGGTGGATGAGGCATCCATCACCATCTTGGATATGTTCATGAAAAAATATTCCAATTAAATGATGTAAATCCGAAACAAGGAGGGAAATAATGAGCGCCCTTGCTTGAATCCAATGGTACTACTCAAGAAATTTAATGCTCAATGTGTTGCGTAAATATTTGTCAAGAAAAACTCATATAGGTTCATTATAGGTACTACGAGAGTCTCAAAAATACCAACATCCCTAAGCACTTGGAATAGAGCCTCTCATGGAATCAAGTAAAAGGTTCTCCAAAAGTCTATGAAACAGTAATAGGATTTCAAAAAGTGATGTCACTTCTCCTTAATTATGGCTTGGAGTGTGATAATGTGACCAATGGTTTAATACAATGTTGATAGCATTGAGATAGGAAAAGGATTAGACAGGGTCTAAAAAACACAATTTCAGAAATATCGACAAATAAATCAACAAACTACGACAAACATGAAAAAATACGCAATATATTTGTCTCTTTCAAAATTTTGAATGTATAAAGCAACAACAACATGAGGTAAATGTATTGTCACATAATATGTAGAAAACACTAATATATATGGTGTAGTGGATACCAAATAGAAAATGATACATCAAAGTCGATATTTAATCCCGAACGGTGATAGTTGTAAAATAAAGGAATCAAAAGTGGAGAACCAATACAAAATGACATCACATATATAAATTCATCTCATCATCAAAAGGTATATGTACCATGACAAAATAAAAGAAACTAGAAACATGCTATTTGATATCAATGTGTTGTCCTCTTTTTACTAGAAAAGGTCATGGGTTGTTTGGAAGGCCCGCCCCTCACAATAAAAAGGCCTTGGCCCTACACCAAATGTATTATGGTGGCTGATGAGTGTAGAACTATGATCATCAACCTCTGTAAAGATGGTGTTGATGCCAACACATCCTCCTCTCGTTCCTCCTCCATCTCTTTCATCTTTTGCTCCTCCTACTCTTGCTCCTCTTGATGTTGTTCCTCCTCTAACCATGTAGGTGTCTCCTCCATCATAGGAACCTCAAAATCCACTCTCCACTTAGATAATAAATCAATATTGTCCTTGGCAAAAAAATCCATCAATATTGTCTATGGAAATAGCATCCACATCCAATATTTTATCCATTTTCGTCATCCATAGTTGGATATTGTAATGGACATACACCAAGTCATTGAATATAAGAACACCAAGATAAAAGAGGGTCATGAAAAATTTAATGTCGTGAGGGTCATATATTACAATAAATGTAATTTCTTTGTTGAAGTTATTAGTTCTAACACATAATTTTTCTTAGAGTGTATATTTTCAAATACACTCTAATTACACTCACATACCATTGCACTACAGGTTTGACTAAGAATTCTAATGGAAATTTCTATAAAATTGGTGTCCTCGTACCATAACGTTTCCACCAAACATCTACAACAAATAAAAATAAAAATAGAACTAAATTACATTTCACTATAGTGAAAAATAGAAAATAAAGAAAACATAATTAAAATTTCAAATAAAACACATAATTGAATCTTAAAAATCTTAAGTTCTAAATTCTAATGAATTATGTGGCATAAAAATGGTCCTTTCACAAACAACACCATCAAAGCCAAATAATTGAGTGGCATCCTAATACCTATCTATCTCAAAATGAATTTTTTTATGAATATTGACATTAGTTACCATCCCATGAAGACAAGTATAGAGCCCTTCCATCACCTCTACATCAAATTCAAAGTTGCACTTATAGGAAAATGCAAGGTGGTCTCATACAAATAGGCCATTATGGGCTCATCAATATTAACTAATCTCAAATCTTTAACCAAAGGTTCACTAACTGACCAAACTTCTTTCAATCATCCAAATAATGATTCAATGCACACCAATCTAGCAACAACTCTCCCATACTCTCCTAATATATGTATAATCATGCCACTCATTACAAAAAAATATTTTCTTCAACTCAAACTGACATTGAATCAAAGGCTGAAGAGTAATGAAGTTGGTGGAAAAATGTCTGATTGCAGGACTCCACAACTCCCTATTTATAGTGCATATCACCTTGAGGCTTGTCATCAACCATCATGCCAATTTGCATAGGTAACTTAACCTCAACAAATGTCAATTGGATAGGAAGATGCACATATACAAGGCTTATTGTGACTTCTAGTCACTCGGTGGCCACCTATTGCACATTTCTAGCTCTTCACATTCACTATTATCTCTCTATTATATATACTGCTACTCCAACCATAAAACAAACAACTCCTCTCCATTCAGAGGACCTTTCTTGCCTCTCTATAGATGAGTCCATACCCTAACTACCACTGTACCTCTCACTTCTTCATTCATACATATATTTTAGTGAAGCCTACAACATTAACCCATTGTTGACGGTGCTGGAAACAACCAACATATAAGGGGTTTCCCCGATATGAATTCCCAATTATACCTCACACTATTTGGTGTAGGAGCCCCGTCTGGAATATGGCCCGACTACCACAATTTTAAAGATTTTCCTTGGCTGTAATAGTTAGCATAAGAGAGCTACACATGTATACTTTCGAATGCGAAAGTAAGTAAGCCTTATGAAATGTTAAATTGCAATACGTTTCAATGTTCTTTCCCCAGAAGGGAAGAAAAAGTGAGTCTTTAGAAGAAAAGTAGTAGTATTATCCTAATAAATACACACACACATACATATGAAAGAATTGCTAACCATCTAGCGAAATAGTTCAAATAGACATTGTTAAGGTCCTATAAATTTTTATAGGGTCACTTGATTATAGCAGATGATTATTATGTTTGAGATATTGTAAATAATATTTCATCCTTCAAATTATTTCCAAATAAAGACCAACTATTCAGATTAGAGAAATTGGATGTCATTTCATCTACAGATAATACTAACATAAATTAAACTTTGTACAACAATTTGATCTTGTCCTGTAATAGATGTGGGCTAAGAATCAATTTTCCAAGCCACAAGAGGATTATGCAGGTGTTAATATCCTTTGGATGAATTTTCTTATGATAGTTGTCCAAATCAATTGTGTCTTTCAGGATAAGCTTCAGTGAGAAATAATGGTAACTGTATGTGCTATAACATGAGGTTAGATGAAATATATGACTCCACCTTGGATACAGAATGAAAATGGACAATCGAGTACTTTAGCTTCAACTCTAGACTCAACTTCAACTTCTGAAAGTTCATATTCTTAATATCTGCCTAATACATACGCTTGGCACACGGGGAAGAATGTCTTGCGATTGTTAGCATGGAGGGAGATCTCACCTCAAGTAAAACTACCTTCCAAATGACTGTGGGGTGAGGTAGCTGGATGGAGTGTTGATTGCTCTAGATGAAGGTGTGAAGTATCAGATGCTAAGAATGGCCTTATTGCAGGGGTGGAAGCATAATCTCTCAGATATTTTTCGGCAAATTATTGCCCTCTAGTTCGACCTCCTAGGTCAACTGCAGTTGCCCTCAATCCTGATGGCCAAAATCTTGCATCCACACATGGTGATCACACTGTAAAAATAATCTATTGTCTGACTGGGTCATGTTTTAAGGTGTTGAGTGGGCATCGACGAACTCCATGGGTGGTTCGATTTCATCCAAGTCATCCAAAAATACTTGCAAGTGGGAGCCTAGAGCATGAAGCCTGCCTCTGGAATGCAAATATCACTGACTATATTGTGTCTCATGACTCCTGCCACCCCATTGCTTCTATTGCATTCCATGCCCAATGAGACTTATTAGCTGTAGCTTCCGGCCACAAGCTCTATGTATGGCAATACAATAAAAAGATGCACCATCACTAGTAATTATCCTATGAACACCTCGATCACTATGAGCTGTGCACTTTCATCCTCATGTTGATGATTTTAGAACTTGCTATAGAGTTGTGGAGGATCATCAAAAGTATCAAAACACCTGAATTTGTGTTCATAATGGTCCAAAATAATTTGTAAAATTAAGAGATAAGATCAACGACTTAAATTTATTTCGGACCCCTTATGGTTTTCAACGTTTAATGGAGAAAGGGGGGTCTAAAATAGGTTTTTTTTTTTAAACAAATCATGATTACGTGGCAATAAGCGGTTAATTTTGGTACCCCCGGGAGAAATACTACTTACCGTTCAGACCCCCTCTCGAAATCCAGTTACGGTTTCAAATGACATCTAGTGAAGATAGGTGGCGGCAAGGTTGTTAACGGGGCATTTGCGTAGCATATGAAATTGTTAAAACAAATAATTAAAGGAGTTTTGAGGTCTAAAATGGGCTTCCTAAGGAAACTATAAAATAATAGTGGAAACAATAAAATAAGATTAGATTACATCATCAAATTTAAGAGGGGAAAAAACTACTTTTTCAACTTATCTCCCTATGGGTTTACTCAAATTGCGAGTGGGAACACTCGGATGCAGAATTTGATTCCTCATCCAAGGAGTACCCATGTTGCATACTTTCGAAGGACCTTGCTACACGATGATAAATACATGAAAAATGTGATTGCAATCACATTTTTTCTTGTATTTATGTTTTTTCATGTAATTGTGTCCATCAAAAGTATGTAACATGTGTACTCCTTGGATGAGGGATTAAATTTTGCATCCAATGAGTACTCCTACTCGAAATTTGAGTAAAACCGTAGGGATATAAGTTGAAAATTCACGTTGAAAAAAAGTAGTTTTATTATTTTATTATTTTTAAATCTTTTTACCTTTTTACCCCAAAAATGGTGAATCATCCCCCATGGTTTACATCATCATCTTGAATCTTATTGGTTCTTATAAAGTTTATTTTGGTTGTACATTTTTCTTATGAGGCCCATTTTAGACCTCAAAAGTTTTCTAATGCGAATTCTAATTGTTAGTCAATGATATGCTTCTGGACAAGTCAATTAAAAGAGAACATGAACACGAGGAACAATATAGTCACGACTAAAAGGGTCGCTTCATCTCATCCGTAAACAGGTTCATGTATTTGATCAAAAAGAAGTAAAGCACAATGCCAGAGTGGTTGCAGAGTTATATGGAAATGCATAGTGGATAGAAATCAGTGGTGCCCATTAGTAATTACTCAATTTACGACATCGGTGTGGATCTGAGCTAGGTTCATCATCATAAAATTGGTATATGTTTCCATAGGGCCACATGCATCATTTTTTGCTGAAAATCCCTCAAAAAAATAACACAATGTTCAATATCCTCAATGAAATAAATGTAATGTGTAGGGTCTCCAATTATAAGGGCATTGTGAAACTTGATGCGGTTTACGAGGGTTCGCAAAATATACATCTAGTTTTGGAGTTGTTCAACCTATGAGATATGTAAACAAAAATTGTTAAGCAAAGATGTGATTACACGGATGCATAATTGGAAGGTGCGATGATCTTCAGGAAGATGATGGAGATAATTTTGTATTTACATGCAAAGGGTGTCATTTATTGAGTTATTAAATTGGAAAAAATATTCTTGACCGACACTCCCGTTCATCCAGTGGTGAAACTCAGTGACTGCAGTCTTGCTACGCTCTTTAAGGCATGAGGTAAAACCTCCATATGATCAAATGAGAACCCTGACTTACATTTCTCTCAAAATTATAAATAGACAAGAGATATACAGAGAACATTCAGGGCTACCAATACATGAGTGGATTTACAACTCGATAGAAATATTACTTCATTTGGTCGATCTTAGAAGCTTCAGTTATTTTTTCAGGGCTTGGCTCTGGTGGATGGTCAGATTCCAAGCCTCCTAAACCAAAGTGGGACCGAGCAAAGAACGTTGATATTCTTGGTGTAGAATTTGCAAAAAGTGCTACAGAATTACTAGTTGTGTGAAATATAAAAGTCAGCACTTGGTTGCGATACTATGTTTATGAAAGGCTAATACACAAAGGAAAGAAGCGAGGATTTTCTGAGTTGCTTGCAACCCAGACTGTCAGTTCAGTTTGGCATGGTCTATATGCTGGGTATATCATATTATTCATTCATTCAACTCTATTTATTTTTGGTTCGAGGGTCATCTACAGATGGAAACAAGCCATTCCTGAGAAGGTTCTCTTGGGTAGAAAGGCACTAGTCATTGTGAACATGCTCTACAAACCCATGCCACTAAACTACGCGTGCATTGGATTCATGGTGCTAAGCCAACACGAGACTCTTGCTGCATATGGTAGTGTCTTCTATCTACCGAGTGAATAAACTGCACACAAACATGAATCACATAATGATTGAGCAATGCCACAATTCTCATGCCACTGATTAATTTATTTTTTCATGGATTGTAACGACACAAACAATTGAAGTTCCAAGCCAATAACCTCAAAATCCATTTGATAGAGGCTAAAAGGACCATTAGGAGGCATAAGAGGAAAAATAGCTTGCACCTATTGGCCCAGGCAACACAGGTAGTATGACTTTAACAAGTCTGCACAAGAAAATTTTGAAATATTGTATTTTTGAAATTTTGCATAGTTTGGTTTGAAAGCCACAAGAGAAATTGAAATGTACATAAACACAACAACCTCCCACTGTGCTTTCGCTTGTAGAGGTTTTAGAAGCTCTCCAAGGTCAGGTTGAATGCACAAAAGTATTTACAGGTGATATAAGGCATGTAGGCTGCCAAAACTAGCTTGCAGGGATGAAAAATCGGCAAAAAAACACCTTTTTTGACCCTCGCTGCTACCCTATTGCGCTTCTGGGACATCTTTTACAAAGGTCAAAGTTTGAAGTAGTTTTATTGATTTTTGAGCAAGATCAGCTATGCAGACATCAAATACACATTATCATCTTTCAAAAAATGTCTTCAGCAACAAAAAATTCATCAGGGAAGGTCTCCAAACTAGCGTGCAAACTTCTGCTCCGCTTCTGTTACATTTCTGCTACACTTTTGAGTAAAAAGACAATTTTAGTTTTGTAATTCGTAAAAGTCATTTTGGATGCATGTAATCGGTTAAGATAAGAGTTTATCTAAGTTCAGTAGGTTTATTAGTGGTTATTGTAGTAAAATATCTTGTAATCAATGTATAAAGAGGTAAGCTCTTATGGTTAAGATAAAGGGGGAAAGTCTGTTCTTACTCCTCCTAGGTTTTAGGAGAGATAAGATAGGTGCATGTACCTGCTTAGTTGAATTTTTGAAGATAGAATTCAACCTCCATAAGAGGGAATTCAAATTTTACATCTATCTATACCAAAAATGAAATCATTACAGGGGTTGGAACTTGTTGAAGAAAAAGTACTCATTGTTGTAATCAGCTCACAGAGCCACAATTGATCAAACTTTAGTAACACTAGTTGCAACAATTACAGGATTCTTGTGTCACTTATGTTGGTGAAGTGCATATTTCTATGTTTTTGTGTGATCTTTGTGAATCATATGTTTTATCAATAACTCTGAATTATTATAAGAAATGAACAAACATAATTTGTTTCAAAATACACTCTGCTTCAGGCTTAGAAATAATCTAAATGTTTTCTTCTTGAACGTTAATTCCAGGATTCTTGATTGCCTTGTTATAACTTGACACACTCATCAATTCTTCCCAATCATTCATCAAACCTTAAAGGATCCAACAAAAGTGCCTACCTTTCCTTGTAGGGTTGTCTGTAACCTGTATTTAACTGAACCACAACCTGTGACTCCATTTCCAAATGACCTATCTCAAATGTTTTGACCCATCAACAATTAAAAAACTAAACTATGAGCCCAATGACTAGCCTAAAATTCCCAGAAAACAAGTTTAAATTTGACAGAGAGATCCCTCTATGAGTTTAGGAGGGCTAGATCCTAAACTCCACTTAGTTCAACCTCCTAGGTCAACTATTGCAATTGCCCTTAGTCTTGATGGCCAAACTCTTGCATCCACACATGGTGATCACATAGTAAAAATAATCTATAGTCTGACTAGGTAATGTTTGAGGGTGTTGAGTGGGCATCAACGAACTCCATGGGTGGTTCGATTTCATCCAAGTCATCCATAAATACTTGCAGGTGGGAGCCTAGATCATGAAGCCTGCTTGTGGAATGCAAATATAGCTGACTATATTGGGTCTCCTGAATTATATCGCCCCATTGCTTCTATTGCATTCCTTTTCCAATAAGACTTATTAGTTGTAGCTTCCAGCCGCAAGCTCTATGTATGACTATAATACACTGTTGGGATATAACCTACTGATGTAAATTAGAGTGTATTTAATTGTCAATCCGGTGTTTGTAAGACTTAGAGGCACATCCAAAATGTATGAAGTTAGAGATAAATTTAGTTATTTAATGAAATAAGTCTAAAAATAATCTAAGTGTTGATTATGAAAGAAATTCTAAACTTCTTTACAGAATATGTACTCATAAATTCCTTATCATATATTAGCAATTATTAATTAAAATAAGAACATTAAAACTAGTCTAAAGTATTCAAACTAGCTTAGATACTGTAAATGTAAGAAATACTAAAATCCTTTACAAGAGATGTATTCATAGTTTCTTCACAATTATCAACAACTTAACTAATTCTTCTAAATCAAAAATCATTTTTAAAACATAAACAACTTATATAGCAACGATTAATACCTTACTGTTGAAAGCAAAGATTCATACTGAATTCTTTTACAAGAAATTATTCACAATATGGAAATTGATGCTCTTAACCATTAAGTATACTAATTGATCAATGAATAAACTTATATAAACAAATGAAATCATAAGCATAAACTGAACTTAAAAACATACCAAAAAATGTTTGCAAGAATAAAAATGAAGAAGTCTTTAGCTTGGCAAAGGGGGCCCTCCAATTCTTTGCTTATACACCTAAAGCAGTCTCAGCTAAGAATAAACAATCATCACCATTCACTTAATCATAGCACCAGAAACACCACGAATGAACACCAAAATTGATCTCAAAGCTTGAAGGTTTCAGAATTTACTAAAAAACAAAAGTAGTTCCAATGGTCCATATCTTGAAGTATTTATACAAAAAGGTTTATAACTGAAAATACTAAAAAGACTCCTAATTTGAGGATGAGATCCACAAAATATGATAAGAAGGTCGAATCCCTCCTTCAGATCCACAAAATGGGCACATATCCCAAGAAAATATAAAACTTTCCATGATTTTATGCTTTTTTTTTTTTTTTTTTGCCACAGGAAAAATCGTAGCTTTTATTAATAAAAATAAAAGTTACATGTTGTATATGCTAAATACATATTCAGATCACAGTGAAGTTGTTAATAGATAACAGTAAAGTAGCAGAAATAAATACATCCCATAAGTGCCTCATAAATACATGTCTTGGATCAGCAATCAATATCCATGATTTTATGCTAAAACAGGGTATTTTCTGCTAAAACTGCTCTGTTTGACCAATATTGACCAGGCACCTAGAAGGCTCAAATCTCGAGCCTGATAGGTATTCATCCATCCTTGGGTGTCAAGGATCCTAACCCATGTTTCTGATTTCGCCTACGGGATTTTGTTGAATCCTGTAATTTCCTGATAAATTTTTTATTTTAATGCTAAAATTCTAAAAATTCAATTCAAAGCTAGGAAATGATAAGTGTACCTTGTATAATGTATTTCAAGGAAAATATGGAATTAAAATGAAGGTTAATGGAGGAATTTGAAGGAAAAAGTGTGATTTATGAAGTGAAAATATGCATAAAAAGGTAGCCAAGAAACACGATAAAAACATGCACCATCACCAGTAATTGTCCTCCAAACACGTCGGTCACTACGCGCTGTGCACTTTCATCTTCATGATGACGATTTCAGAGCTTGCTGTATATTTTTGGAGGATCATCGAAAGTATCAAAACACATGAATTTATGTTCATAATGGTCCCAAACAATTTGCAAAATTAAGAGATAAGATCAACAACTTAAATTGATTTTAGACCCCTTATGGTTTTGGACGTTTAATGGAGAAAGCGGGGTCTGAAATAGGTTGTTTTTTTTAAACAAATCATGATTACGTGGCAATCAACGGTTAATTGTGGTACCCCCAAGAGAAATATCCCTTTCCATTCAGAGCCCCTCCCGAAATCCAGTTATGGTTTCAAATGACAACTAGTGAAGATAAGTGGCAACAAGGTTGTTAAAGTGGCATTTGTGTTGCATCTGCAATTGTTACAGTAGATCAAATTCTGATTGTTAGTCAACGATATGGTTTTGTACAAGTCAATTAGAAAAGAGGACGAGTAGGAGGAACAGTACAATCACAACCTAAAGGGCCGCTTCATCTCATCCGTAAACAGGTTCATGTCTTCGATCAAAATGAAGTAAAGCACAGTGCTAGAGTGGTTGCAGAGTTAAATGGAAATGTGTGGTGGACAGAAATCAGTGGTGCCCATTTATAATTGCTCAATTTATGACATCAGTGTGGATTTGAGCGTGATTCCTCATCATAAAATTGGTATATGTTTCCACACGGCCACATGCATAATTTTCTAGCTGCAAATTCCTCAAAAAAATAACACGATGTTCAATATCCTCAATGAGATAAACGTCACGTGTAGGGTCTCTAAATACAAGGGCATTGTGAAACTTGATGCGGTTTAAGAGGATTTCTAGAATATACATCTAGTTTTGGAGCTGTGCAACCTAGGAGATCGGTAAAAAAAATTTGTTAAGCTAAGTAGTGATTACAAGGATGCAAAATTGGAAGGTGCGATGATGTTCAGGCAGATGATGGAGAGAATTTTGCATTTCCATGCAAAGGGTATCATTCATAGAGATATTAAATTAGAAAACATTTTCTTGACCGACACTCCCATGCATCCAGTGGTCAAAGTCAACGACATTGGTCTTGCTACGCTCTTTAATACAGGAGTTAAAACCTCCTTATGATCAAATGAGATCCCCAGCTTACGTTTCTCTCGAAATTATGAATGGATAAGAGATATATAGAGAACATCCAGGGCTAGCAGTATATGAGTGGATTTACAGCTCGATAGAAATATTACTTCATTTGGTCGATCTGAGAAGCTTCAGTTATTGTTTCAAGGCATGGCTTTAGTGGATGGTCAGATTCCAAGCCTCCTAAACCAAAGTGGGACTGTGCAAAGAATGTTGATATTCTTGGTGTAGAATTTATAAAGAGTGCTGCAAAACTACGAGTTGTGTGAAATATACAAGTCAACACTTGCTTGCGATACTATGTTTTTGAAAGGCTAATACACAAAGGAAAGAAGCCAGGATTTTCTCAGTTGCTTGCAACCCAGACTGTCAGTGCAGTTTGGCATGGTCTATATGCTAGGTATATTATCTTATTCATTCATTCAAGTCTATTTATTGCTGGTTCGAGGGTCATCTACAGATGGAAACAAGCCATTCCTGAGAAGGTTCTCTTGGGTAGAAAGGCACTAGTCATTGTGAACATGGTCTACATAGCCTTGGCACTAAACTATTTGTGCATTGGATTCATGGTGCCAAGGCTGCACGAGACTCTTGTTGCATATGGTAGTGTCTTCTATCTACCAAGTGAATAACTTGCATGCAAACATGAATCACATAACGATTGAGCATGGCACAATTGTCATGCCATTGATTACTTTATTTTTGCATGGATTTTAATGACACAAACAATCAAAGTTCCAAGCCAATAATCTCAAGATGCATTTGGCAAAGGGTAAAAGGACCATTAGGAGGTATAAGGGAAAAATAGCTTGCACTTATTGGCCCAGGCAGCACAGGTAGTATGACTTCAGCAAGTCAGCACAAGAAAATTTTGAAATTTTGTATTTTTTAAATTTGCATAGTTTTGTTTGAAAGCCACAGGAGAAATTGACTTGTACAGAAACACTACAACCTCCTGCTGCACTTTTTCTTGCAAAGGTTTCAGAAGCTCTCCAAGGTCAGGTTGAATGCACAAAAGTATTTATAGGTGATATAAGGCATGTAGGCAGCCAAAACCCTTGCGGGGATGAAAAATAAAAAAAAAAACCTACCTTTTTGGACCCTTGCTGCTACCCTGTTGCACTTTTCAATGTGCTTCTGGGATAACTTGTACAAAGGTCAGAGTTTGAAGCAATTTTATTGATTTTTGAGAAAGATCAACTATGCAGACATCAAATGCACATTCTCAACTTTCAAAACTCATCTTCGAGAAAAAGAAATCATCAGGGAAGGTCTCCAAACTAGTGTGGAAACTTCCGCTGTGCTTCTGTTACATTTCTGCTACATTTTAGAGTAAAAAGACAATTTTGATTTTTTAATTTGTAAAATTCATTTTGGATGCATGTAATCGGTTAAACTAAGAGTTTATCTAAGGTTAGTAGGTTTATTAGTGGTTATTATGGTAACATATCTTGTAATGAATGTATAGAGAAATAAGCTCTTATGGTTAAGATAAAGGAGGAAAGTCTGTTCTAACTCCTCCTAGGTTTTAGGAGAGATAAGATAGGTGTATGTACCTGTGTAGTTGAATTTTTGAAGATAAAATTCAACCTCCATCAGAGGGAATTCTAATTGTACATATATATACAAAAAATGAACTCATTACAAGGGTTGGAACCCATTAAAGAAAAATTACTCATTGTTTTAATCTTCTCACAGAGCCACAATTGATCAAACTTCAATAATACCAGTTGTAGCAATTAGAGAATTCTTGTGTCACTTATGTTGGTTAAGTGTATCTTTCTATGTTTTTTTGTTATCTTTGTGATTCATATGTTTTCTTAATAACTATTAATTATTCTAAGAAATGAATGAACATAATTTGTTGCAAAATACACTCTACTTCTGGCTTAGAAAGAATCTAAATGTTTTCTACTTGAAGGTTAATTCTAGGATTTCTTAATTTCCCTGTTATAACCTGATCCACTCATCAATTCATCACAAACATTCATAAAACCTTAAAGGAACTAACAAAAGTGCCTACCTTGTCCTACAGGGTTGTCTGTAACCTGTATTTAACTGAACATCAACCTGTTACTCCATTTCCCAATGCCCTATCTCAAATGTTTCGACCAAAAAACAATTAAAAAACCAAACTTTGAGCCCAATAACTAGCCTAAAATTCCATGAAAACAAAGTTAAATTTGACAAAGAGACCCCCCTTTGAGTTTAGGAGGGCTAGATCCTAAACTCCAAAGTGGTTATGTGGTTACCTCTGTAGTTTTTTTCCGAGCCTTAGAAATTACAACGTGACAACAAACATAACAATCATTAAAGAAATTGCAACACACATTCAACAAGATAAGAACTAAAGCAAATGAACTATTTTAGTTTCTTTAGTACATAATAACATAAACACATACCGCAAACATCTAAAGAATAGTCTTACAATATTCACGATACGTGTGTGAAAGTGTGTTGGTTCAAAGAGCTTTGATTATTAAGTGAAAGTTACAAGATACATTGTTACAATGAGACACCACTAGTCCCAATAGTGGAGCATTAAGCCACTACTTGCTCCTAAAAATGATGATCTTTTCTCTAATGCATAGTTTGAGAAGACAAGGTGAAAAGTCCTTTTCTTGAGTAATGAGGCTTATTTTATAGCAAGAGGGATGACCTTTCATATCCCCATGACACTTGAACAACCATCATGACTCTTGGACTTTTAATATGGCCTTTGGACTTCCAAAAGACTTTTGGACCTTTCCTAGTGAATCTTTTGTCCATATGTGACTCTTGGAGTTTTCCAATATTTGCATTTAGAATATTTTCCCAAATACATAATCATTTTCCACATCACCATATTGTGGTGACAACAAGACACGTCATTGAAATTAATTACTTGTAACATAGTGACTTGTACATGAGGTTCTTTAAAAAGTGACAACACTACCACCATGTATTCAACACTTGATATAGGTCTTGCATTGTGATTGCTTTCTACCCTCCAAAGGTTCTAGACACGTTATGGAGTCTTCATGGGCCACTTTGATCTTCACAATCCATCATTCCTTGAACTATCGTGACACGGTGTCTTTGTGCCTTTGTCTTCAAGAATGAATTCTTGGGCAACTTCACTTGATAGATATCCTCAAACATCTTCTTCCATGCTTACTGAGAACACTTGCAGGTATGGATCACTCATGGAAAGCAAACATCAATCCATAAATCTCATACTCTATTGCGATTCATGCAATGTACAAACTATGGACCAACAATTCACATGGGAGAGAGAGGGAACTTATGGGCATAAAGCACACTTATAAGAGACAAAGAGTTAGGGACTGGTCACTAAGACTATGCACTGCACAGTTCTGGAGGAGGACGAGGCAAGGTGAGCGCATGACACAAATGCAAGAGGTAAGGGTGCAAGGTTTGTTTACTAATACTGTGCCATGTGCTAAGGAGGAAGTCTAGGAACACAAGGAGGGTGTAGAGTGTAGTTCTAAGTCACAAGGAGAGGCATCAATTCCCACTGAAAGGGCGAAGTGTGCTACATTGCACAACTAGGGGCAAGGTTAGAATAGGGAGGAACACTAAGTAGCAAGGAGAGGGTCCTGATAACTAGGCTTGCACAGTGTGCAGGAGAGATAGGGAAGGCTTAAGGTGGTGCAGAGCATATCTCTAACTAACAAGGAAGGTCACTACTAGGCTCTAGAAGTGCGCAATTCACTCTTCCTAGCCCATAGGGAAAGTTAAAAGGTAAAAAAAAATGACTAAGTATGGAAGGGTGAAACATGGAAAAACACAATGAGTTAGCGATATGATCAAGATTTACACATCTGAAATCATCAATAAGGAGCATAAAAGGCCCTAATATAATAAATATACATCAAAATGCTAGTTCACAAATAATCCCTAAATGCAACAAACAAAGCATGAACAGTTGTGACACATAAGTGTCATCTTGTGACTAAAAAGTGTGTTATGGCTCAAAAATGTGCTATAGCTACTCTTTGTGATCTGACAACACTTAGGATAGAGCACGGACACTAGAGATATGTGTAAAAAGATAAAATGACACTTGAAGAAAAAAAACGACACTTCACATAGTAGAAGGTAGGCTCTAAACTACGAATATAACAAAATTTTGGAGGGTGTTGTAGCAAAAACAACACCCACCTACTATTTACCACTGTCACACCCCAAGAACCATTATGCAACTTCATGGTGGGGATATTAAAAAATTCAACTATGGTTGGGCCATCATCTAATCATTTCATCTCTTTGTGTGTATATTCAACTTGTCTAGTCTTGTTATTTTCTCCTCACCCACTGCAATTGTTTTTGTCAAGGAGTTTTTACTGTTCATCTTAGATGCTTTATCCATTTTTTTTGTTGCTCTATCGTTGTTGTATTTTTTGTGTGGCGATGAGCATGGAAATGATTTTTTCATATTCTTTAGCGATATAATGGAGTATGTATTTTTGTATTTTCATTAAGAATAAATCTTTATTACTCACTAAGTGAATGATAAAAAGTTTGTCTAAGGAAGACTTATATTGTTGACTAGAAGTCATTGACTTTGGCAAGGTATCAAATTTCATTAAAATAATAATAAGGCTTTTCTTGAGTCCGTCTAGAATTAACATCAAGATTAAATCAATCAACTACTATCTTATACAAGAATGAGTTAACTGAGTTGATTTGACTCCATTGACAACATGACTTTTACATTTTTTTTTGGTATAGTCTCAACAAAAACCTAACTCAATTTATCTTTCACCCTCTATGTAACTATAGAAATTGACACAACCCTTGAAGTTACCCTAATATATAATTTCAAGTTATTAATATTCAAGATAGTAAAATATATTATAGCAACATTGTGTATAATACCATGTTCAACTATGGGATTTATAAAACAAT
Source organism: Pinus albicaulis (assembly GCA_034641835.2). Lineage (NCBI taxonomy): Eukaryota > Viridiplantae > Streptophyta > Pinopsida > Pinales > Pinaceae > Pinus > Pinus albicaulis. Next base: position 28,007,890 of record CM076573.1, read on the forward strand.
TCGACCAAGAGTGGAGTGCCAATCCTCCATCAATTTTTTTTTATCAACTCCTCCTCAATTGAACATAATTGTATTTGAAACTAAATCTCCAGTAAAAAAGTGTTCAAACGTTCACAATTACTTGTTATAATAAAATTTAAGAAATCTATCATTTTATTACAATACCACCTAAATGGGAAGCTTAATATGTTGACTTCCATTATAATATTGTTGCATACTTCATTGTTAACTAGTGTTTGTTTTAATCAACTCTTCCAATTGGTTGACATCAACCAACAAGATGGAGTTGAAGTCATATGTTACCAAGTCAAAGCTAAATTGTGTCTTCCTCTAGCCAGATATTCATGAAACCATAGTTAAGTGCTCACATAGTCGTAACCAATTCTTGAAGTTATCGAAATCTATGGTGCTCAGCTATAAATAATTGAAAAATGGTATGTTGAGGTTGACCCACTAGCCAAAACCAACTTCAATGTGTAGATGTTATCTTGATCATCCATGCCACCTTCTACAATGAGTTTGTGATTATTCTTGTGGAATGTTGATGATCAAACAATGTAATTACTATTAAATGCACCAAATCATGTGCATTACCCTTTGTTTGACTCCATTGTTGAGTGATTTAACTTGCTTACTTGACGGTGGCCACCTTTAACAATGTCCCTCTTATTTATTCTTCTTGCATAATCATTATGTGCATACGTATCCTCCAATGCTTGAGTGACATTGTATTTCCTCTTAGTGTGCTCTTCGACCAAGTCTATATCAATCTCATTTTAAGTCATTAAAATGCTTCACTGTTGTTGCATTACCCATAACCCAAAGTGTTTTGCAAGCTCTTATCAAATCCACATTCATTTGGTGAATATCAACAACAAAACCCACATTTTAGCAATAGCTTGTATTTTGTGATATGCCAACATAAACCTTAATGCATGCAGAATTTATAAATTTATGAAGTTGTTCATACAATTGTAGGGAAAATTGTGTTTCATAAATATTCTGATATGAAATAGACCCACCTCTATGATATTCTCTTGCATTAGTTATATAATAAAATATATAAGGCTTCAATAAAGGATATTTATAATAAATTTCATCGGGCAGCTTCACAACACTTTCATTTTCACTTAATCAACAAGATTATCTATATATCATTCAACTATTGATTGGAAATCGACCATCACTAGCTAGCTTGGATGCACTTATTTTTTCTGTGAAATTTCTTTAATTGTTTTGCATGAATGATGTGTTGGCTCTACCAATAAGTCAAAGTAAATTTATTTGATTATTGTGCATGAGTGATGATTTGGATCTACTAGTAAGTCAAAGTTCACCTTAGTCAGGTCAACCAATAATATTGAAAACACCAGAAAAAGAAGTTGGCTTTTCCACAAGTAGATGACTTTCCTTATGAAGCAAAATGTCCTTCAAAACCAACTAGTGCCAAATTCTTGCATAATGAGAGAGTAATTCAATGATATAGATGGCAAAGAGATACACTGAAATTTCATATATGATGCACTATATTTAGGGCATATTATATATCAAGTGTACACCATTTATCTAGAAGAGAATTTCCCTTCAATGCTAATGGGAAGAAGTTCTACATTTAATGAGGCTCCTCGTGTGACTATGATTGTCATACACTTAAAAAATGAAGAGGTGAGGATCCTTTGATGAGAAATTTCCAGATATTGTTCATACCAGGCTTCATAATGTTCAGTGACAAAACTAGACCAATGATTGAATTCGACCAAGAAGTTGACTATTCATTGAAAAAAAATCAACCAACTACCAAAGCAACAACCTCTCAAGCATCCACAAGCATGATCACTATTATATATAATTCAAACATTTTAGAAATCAATGGTATGAGTTTATTAGTTGGTAGGATACAATATACTATGTTGATTCTGAACCTTTTTTATGCATGATTTTAGGAGCATATAGGAATATCGAATTCCTCTGATCACATCTCCTAAAATATCATGACCCGAGATATGAAATTTGGACTAGATTGTTAGTAGGATTTACCCACACTATGGTCAAGGTATCATCTTATTGAACATACTAGAAAAAAATTTATGGAAAAAATTCCAACATGACCTATTTAAAGTTGCATTTAGGAATCGAAACTCCCTATGATCGTATTTCCTAAAATTTTTCTACCTAAGATATGAAAATTGGGCCAATGCATGAGTGGTATTTCCCCTCATTAAGGTCTAAGTTTTAGCTTCTGCAACCTCTTAGAACAAAATTTACAACCAAAATTCCATCATGGTCTATTTAAAAAATTATTTAGGAAACTTATCTTCCTCAACCAATGTTGTTACAAAATTTAACGCATATGAAAAGCTACAACCAAATAGAATAACAAATATAACCATGATAAATTTTTTGAAGAGAAAATGCATGTACATATAAAGTTGTTAAAAATACAAATTAAATAATCATACATAAGAGATACTTACCTCGAGCCTATTATTTTGCAATATAAAATTGAAGAAAAGCATGCCACTCTCCACCCAACCATAAGCTCAATTTTATTCCAATATTTCTCATATCTAGCCACTCCCAAGCCAAATATTGATGCCCTGAGAGAAAAACTAAACTCAAGGATTTATCACACATTTTTCACACTAGATTTAGCACAAAAAGTGAAGGCCGCTTTCCTCCACACACAGGAAATAATCTCAATGTTCATATTTTCCATTCGTTGACTAGGCCCATAGACATTCACAAATGAGAATGCAGGTCTGCGCAACACAAGTGATTCCTTCTCCGATATTTACAGTCCCTAATTCATCCATTCCTTAGTGCTCTATGTGCCATACACAAATAGGATATCTCCTAGTCCTTGGAGCCATATAGTCCAAGGAAGAAGCACTACAACACATTCACTTCCTGTTACACAAGATATAACCAATTCTCACGCGAATTCGAATTGCTGAGTGAGAGAGAGATAAAAAATGTGTATGTGAGAAGAATAATGGAGTAATGCTTACAAAAACAATAGAAAAATCTCCTTAGTGGATTTTCTCCTTCATTTTTATAAACACACCTTGACCCTTCACGTTTGTCATAATATAACTCATGGTGATCAATGTATGACATAAGGTTCTAGTGTCACCACAATGGCCTTGTCCATAGGATTTTAGCTTCACAACCATCATCTATTCTTCCTAGGTAAATTATCATCTCACCTATATCACAAGCATATAGTTTCCACAAGATTAATCATAATAATTTAAATCAAATATTCTTCCCTTTTCTTTTATTTTCCAATCATGCTTCATATAGGGATCAAATTTCATAAATATGAGACTCTACTCATGATGTTTGGCACTTTCATATGGTAGTAATCAAATTTCATTATCATAAAAAAGGCCATTTCAAGTATAATCTGTACTTCCAATCAACTAAACAATGGTAAGTGTTCATACATAAAATATTTTCATTGCAATATTTATACAACCTGGTGAAGAGATCTAAGAATTATTATACACATAATAATTCAATAACATTCAATTGATTTTAAAATAAACTGAAATGAAACTATCATTGCATTATTTATTTGGATCACAATCATTCCATAATGCATTCAAACATTTATTCCAACAACCAAAGGGTCAAAACATAAATATAGATATCTCTAAATTTATGAGTAATTAGATTTCACTTTGGTTTGTAGGATGAGATATTCATGCCACAAATTCGACTACTCAATGATTCCTCAAAATTATTAGACACTATTTATTTCCATAAAATTCAATCATGCAATTGATTGTATCATACAAGCATGCATACACTCAATGCACCAAGCATATGTACCATCACGGTTCATAATATGAATTTCATGACCAAATTATGCCATAGTAGCTCATGGATGCATCACAAAGATTCTAGCAATGCTTACACACTGAAGGCTTCTTGCCTTTGTCATAACCCACTAGGTATTGATGAAAAATTTTCTTTCATATATCAAGAACTATATACAATTGTCACATTAACTATGAAAAATCAATCCTTCAATTACATGTTCCTTACCGACAAACTCAACATTGTATGATAGAATCACTTGTCTCATGCTTAGAAACTATTAGGCCAATATTCATGGATCGTGAGCACAAACGTGGTCCCTACATTTGCTTCAGACATGTTCATGAATTATATCACTGCATTACTAAACATATTTTATCTCATGAGTGTATGATTTATTAATTTAACTTTTGTTCAACGTGGCAACTCAATGCATGCACACATTATTAAGATTTTACTAAATATTTTTACACTATAATTTTTTTGCCTTAACTATATGACGGGATTCCCAAATAGGTATACTTCAAGGCACATACGACCATCCTTTGGAATATATAACCCTTCCTTCTACACTTGATACTGGATTTTTCAAATTTAACATGCTCTTAGGAGGGTTAAGAGATAATTGTTATATCTTGTGTGCCTAATGCATTAAATGTGCAGGGTATTTAGGATATCTTATGCAGATTACGTAGAAGTCCAAAAATATAAGTATATGGGGCTTGTTCCCTACTGAAGGCTAATCACAACTTGATCGAATCAAGTAAATTTACTACCTCCCTGTAACTGTGAGGACACCATGGAACCGTATCCAAATTTTTAGGGATTTTGTGTTAGAGAATCTAGTAGGACAACTATTACAACAATTCTCCTTATCCTTGATAAAAACTTGGGAACTAATGTTATCTTCTTATTGTCCTTTATTATATATTTTCATCAAACATTTACCAATAGCATAAACAATAAATACAATAGACACAAGAAGTAGGCCCCAAGGTAGGAAATAATATATTCTCTTCTTATAGAATATGATCAAATGATAAAACCAATACCCAAACACTAAATCCAAGACCTCCTCCAATCACCGGGTCATCCCTCCAATAATTTAATTCAAACAAGTCAAATATTGACCGAGTAAACAAATGTAAAACCTCTTCCAATCTACTCCACTTCATATTTTCGGCCTTCTACTTCAAATCTGCAACTTCGACCTCTAGAAACAACATAAACCCTAGATTTCTTGCATGTGTCAGCCTTCCAAGAGATGCTTCCCTAAGCAAGTCAAGGTCTTCAAAGTGAACGAAAGTCAAATAATCTTCAAGGTATGGTGTAGTTAAGGTTTCAATCTCCAATACATATATGCAACTTCAACTTGCAAATTTCGGCCTTGCAACTCTGATAGAAACCCAAATATTTGCATGTGTGAGATAATAAGTCTAAAAAATCATATATTTTTTTCTTGTTTAGAATTTCTCTTGCGTCCTTTTCCTTTGCTCTTATTTTCATTTTTTTCTTGCTTGAGACCTAATTGAAAAAGTATGTTGAAATTAATCGAACCTTCTTCCTTTTTATAGCTTTCTTATGAGGTTGAATTACCTCAAACTGACCCAACTTCCTCTAGCAAGACCGACTTGGTCTTGGATGTCCAATTTGACTTTCGAAATTAATAAATAATATCTTTTGCATGTTACAACTTTCCCAATGGGGTCTTATGCAAATGATAAAGACTCTTGTAACTCTAGAAAAATATTATTTTGACTTGAGAAACTCAGGGAGCATGAAATCCATGCTTGACCTAGTTGACCAATAAAATGGAGCATGAAACCCATGCTTAAGGATAATATATTTCTTTATTCTTTTTCTTGTAATATAATATATACATAATGACATGAGTACAATGAAAATTATGAAGACCAAAACTAGTTACATTTTCCAACACTCCCTCTTAACTATGGAGGTATTCATAATTGTACAATCGTTACAAGGTTTTTCTAAAACTAAAGAGTTCTCATAAGAAGAGTCACATTGATAAGTCATATTTTATACATCAACATCATAACCGACATTTTCATTATAAGGCCTTAACTAGCAAGATCTTCTTATATTAGAGCATAACGTTGGGAGTTTTTACATGAAATACCACACTACCTCTCAAGGTACATACCCCATATGGATGTTCATTAGGTATGTCCTTCTAGAACTATTCTTACCTTGGATTCCCAGTCCTCAAAGAACATTGGTCCTCTTCGACAACTATTATCTTGGATACTTATCCAATCCTTAAAGAGCGTCGATATACAAGACTACATCTTGTCTTGGATTGTTTATCCTCAAGGAGTATCAATCTTAGATGCTTATCCAATATTCCTTTCTCCCTCCTAGTGTCTTCACTAAGACTTACAATTGTTAGTCCTAGTACAATGCATGAGACATGGAGAATATGATGTCTAACATCACTCCCTCTCAACTATATAGGAGATCCTCATTCCATATTTATTAGGGAATACATTATTTCTCCTTCCTAAATATTCAAGGAGGCATTTTAATTCCTCTTAAACACAGAGGATAATTATTACTTCCTTTAAATTTGGAAGTCATACCCACAAGCTCTTTAGCTTGTCTTCATAAACATAACAACTACTAGTTATTCATGGATATCTTCAAGTAGTAGTTGCATGGCTCCTACTTACCTTTGCATCTCATCATATTGAGATTCTTCTTGGATGTTATGGTGCCATCTTCTTCCTTTAATCTTATGACAAGGTTCTTGCCACCAACCTTTCATATCACTTTCCTCTAGTCATCATCAAAAAAGGCTTTTTAATGATTCAATCGAAGTATAGCTAATCATAGCTTCCTCTATTCATGAAAGTGATCTTCATCATTATTGAATAATAAATATCAAGTTATCTTCTCGTATTGCAACCTTACAATTCCAAGATGAAGTAGACATATTGATCATGTAATCCTCCAAGGATCATTAAAACCATCCACTCAATTCATGAATTTAATTGAGTCTAAAGCAAACAATTGTAGATATTCTTGTCTCAACTACCATTATGTACTTGTACAATATTCTCCCATGTAGCAAAACTATATGTCAACTAGATAACCAATACCAAAATATCATAGTTACCTCAACATGATGGCCTTTTGTCAAAGTATCAAAATTTTCTTATTTGTATCCTTTGAGATCAACATCCGTTCACATGGTATATCTCCATATTGTACAAGAATCCTTCTCCATGCATTCACTTTTAGTCAAGGTTACCATGGAAATATCTAATCAACAGGCGACAATATTTTCCTTAGGGTTTTCATTATCAACTCTCTTTCTTTCTTCAGGAGACCATAATTGATGTCGATTTATGCCATGTTATTTTGGGAGAGTCTTAATCTTTAGCCATTCCAAAGCATACCAAACTTATTTTTCCAAGCATCAAGTAATCACATGGAAGACTTACCGAGCACATTTATAACCAAATTTTTCTGCAAGATTCTTGTAGATGTGAACCCTACCTTAGAGAAGAGTTACTTAAAAACATGGATACATTTTCTTCCATAAAACCATATATCCATACTTTCTTTGAGTGAGCTTACTTTAATCCTTATTGAATATATGTTTTCCTTATTTAGGAGTAGAAAGACTTCAATCCTTTCAAACTTTCATTTGAGTATCTAAATGCCTTCATCCTTCAAGGCTATTGTTTCCTTACTAGATAGAATATATAACAATCATAATGCTTCTTCCAAGAACCTTCCTAAATGATGGTTCTTGTAGGATGATCTTTAATGATCATTCTTGCAAAATTAATACCTTTAACATTATGTTAGAAAATGGTTGGATGAAATATAAAAGGCAATATGGTCCCAATCTTCTCATTCTTTCGAGCTAGATGATTCCTACCAAAGCAACTTGATCATGTAGACTTTAATTCCTCTAGTCACATACTTCTTTCTATGATGCCATGCTTTAGAAAAAACAAGACTCTTGTAGAGAATGCAACGATGCATGCTAATCTACTTCCTACTTTCTAATAAAAGAAAGACAAATTTCAAATGAACCTGATAGAGATGGTGCTCCTTTAATAGTAAAGGTTCTTGGGATCTTCTCCTTTCGACTTCCTCTTAGGTTCTTCCTTTTCTTTAGCTATGTGAGTTTCACTTCCTTCCTTCCTTTTTCTGATTTTATTATTTGGACAATCCCTTTTAAAATGTCCAAACTCATTGCATCCAAAGCATTGAATCTTGGACATATACAACTTTCCTTTAGACTTTCCAAACTTTCCTTTCTTATTCTTCTTGGATTTTAAAACTAAAGCTTGAGACTTCTCATTTGATTCAATGTCACCCTTTGCCTTCAATATTGATTCTTCCAAGACAGAATGAGCCCATAGTCCATCAAAAGGAGTAGTATCCTTTCTTGAGTAGACACTAGTTGCAAAACTTCCCCATTCCGATGGAAAACATTTAGTACACAAGTAGTCATTTCTGAATCGAAGATGACTTCCCCAATCCATTGAAACTGGTCCCTTAATTGTGAGATATTAATGAGATATATGACCATATATTCATTATTTGATATCCTTGTTCTATAAAGTTGTTTCCTCAAGGATATTTTATGAGCTGATGTACTTATAGAGTACAACTTCACCAACTTATCAAACATACATTTAGATGTACTCAAATTGGAAACAAAGGGAATGAGATGGCATTTTATGCATTCAATAATAATACTTTGTGCCCTCAATTCTCGATTCTTGTATTTTTCTAACTCTTGGGTCTTCTATTTGTATGTTACAATAACTTCACCAAGAACATGTTCCATAAATTCATTTTATGTGAGCACCAAATCAATCCTCTTCTTCCATGCTAGGAAGTTTTTTGATCCAACAAGCTGGTTGCTTTCCTTGCAAAATGTAGCCATTTTATTTGTTGTTTGAGACATGGAAGAAAATATAATACTCAATTATACTTCTTTATGATGCCTTCAACTACCTTCAAAAATATTTTAAAGATGTCTTCCAACAAAGAGCCTTCAAGAGAGATAATATCCTTCGAAAAGAGCTTGATCTTTCTTAGGATGATGAGTTATTCAATGAAAATCTTGTTGTAGTAACCTTCCTTCTATGTTAATAGGTATTGTTCTTCTTTCCTTGTGTCCTTTTTCAAATGATTTCCCTTAACAAGCAATCCATTCTTATGTCAACAAGGTGATATTCAAGTTGGATTCTCTTTCTTCACCTTAGCTCTGATACATTTTAGAGAATCTAGTAGGGAAATCATTAAAAAAATCCTCCTTATATGATCTAGATCTTGGGGGGAGGCCCCCAAGATCTAAAAAATTGAAATGCCAAAGAAAAGAGGAGAATACACAGTAAAAAAAACCCCAAAGAAACCTTTTTATTAAGAAAGAGAATATCTGTAAAAGCTACATTGTGGTGGACAATCTGTCCTTTTACAAAATGCCACTTATTACTTATATCCGTTTTCAGTTACAATACCACAAGTAAATTCCATGGGTGGGTAAATACAATGGGTGAATGACACTTACAATACCATGGGTGGATAAATACCATGGGAGGATGAATACCATGGGTGGATGCCACTTACAATACAATGGGTGGATAAAGTAGCATCTACCCATGGTATTCATCCACCCATGGTATTTATCAACCCATGGAATTTACCCATGGTATTGTAAGTGGCATCCACCCCTTGCATTCATCCTTCCATGGTATTTATCCAGCCATGGTATTGTAAGTGACATTCACCCATGGTATTTACCTGTGGTATAGTAACTAAAAAAGCCTCTAAGTAATAAGTCAAATTTTGTAAAAGGACACATTGTCCACCACAATGTAGCTTTTACATATATTCTCTTTCTTAATAAAAATATTTCTTTGGGGTTTAAAATACACTGTTTTCTCCTCTCTCTTTTTCTCGCATTTCAAACTTGATCATTTTCCTTGATAAAAGCCTTAGAACTTAAGTTATCTTCTTATTGTTCTTTATTAGATATTTTCATCAAACTATTATTAAGAGCATAAACAATAAAGACGACATACACAATAAGTAACCTCCAAGCCACAGAAAAACACCTCTAGAGGAAAACCCAAAAGAATCTCTTGTTTTCTTATACAATCTAATCAAAAGAGAAAACCAAGAACCAAACACCAAAGCCAAGACCTCCTCCAAGCACCAAGTTAGCCCTCCAAGAATTGTTTTCAAGCAAGTCAAAAATTGACCAAGTCAACAAAGGTAAAACATCTTGCAATCTACTCCACTTCATATTTTTGACCTTCTACTTCAGATATGAAACTTCAACCTATAGAAACAACAAAACCCTAGATTTCTTGCACCTTTCAGCCTTCCAAGAGATCCTTCCTCAAGAAAGTCAAGGTCTTAAAATCCAACGAAAGTCAAATCTTATTCAAGGTTTGTTTTAGTCAAGGATTTGGCCTCCAATACAAATTTGCAACATTCAGCTCTATAAATTTAGAATAAACCCTAATATTCACATGTGTGAGAGAATATGGCTCAAAAAATCATATCTTTGTTTCTTGTTTAGACTTTCTCTTGCCTCGTTTTCCTTCACTCTTGTTTTCCTTATTTTCTTGCTTGAGATAGAACTGTTAGTAGCGTATGTTTTCTGAAGTATGTTTAGATCTATATGCAGGTTTGATTCTGGATAAGCGTATCTACACGCGGAAAATATTTATGAAAAGTGTGTCTAAAATTTAGGGTTTTTGTTGAAGATTATGTCTGATCAGTTTATACAATATTGTTGTGTTTCTATTGTCTGTCAATGAAGTCTTCATGTAGATATGGGTTGTTTGAGTATTGATGATGCTTCTAGTTGTATGTGATTGAAGATCAGTGATTGGTTGGTTGAATGGTGATTGGTTGAATGAATTGGTACAATGATATTCTTCAATTTTAATGTATGGTATTGCGCTTAAATTAGTGTAGTGGGTCCAATCTAAAAATTTGATGAAAAGTGTCCTACAAGTTGTAATGTGTTGAAGTAGGTGGATCTAGTGTGAAAATTTATGAAACGTGGTCCATGATGGTGCTGAGGGTTGGAGCCTTCAGTGAGGAATTCAAAGATTATTTCCAGTAGTAGCTGGTGATCAAATCAGGGGGTTGGAGCTCCCTTCCAATGGGTGCTAGTAAATGAGATGAAGGGGTTCAAGCTCCCTTCCAGTGGGTGTTGGAGAAGAAGTGAAGGTTGTATCCTTTTGCAAGTGGGTGCCTGTGTGTTGGTATGAGTCTGCGCTAGTAGAATATTGTAAGAAGTTTTATATATAATAAATATTGAAGACAAAGATGACAATAATGATGGTTTTCTCCCACATTGGGTTTCCACCTTAAATCCCGGTGTTTATGTGTGTTGCTTATGTGTGATGATTTATTCTGTTCTTAATGCACATGTTTACTGCTTATCAAATGTATTATGAATTATGATACAGTGGTTTAAGTTAAATAGATGAAGAATCAACTGATATACAATTCTACTGGGTATACGCTAGTTTCCTGAATAACAGTCGCATACATACGCTAGTTTTCTTCAATAAAGTCGTGTACATAAATGAGAATATGAAAAGTAAAAGTTTAAGTGAGTTTTAAAATATTGATTCACCCCCCCCCTCCCCCCCCCACCCGCCTCTCAGTATTTTTCCCAACAATTGGTATCGAGCATGTCCTTATGAAGAAGCTTGATCGCCAGAAGGAGATCTGTCACAATGGGAAGTCTTGAAGGAGTATTTACTATCAGGCCACCACTTTTCAATGGAAGTATTCTAATCTTATAGAAGATACGAATGATATCTTATCTGCAAATTCTTTGAGCAGATGTATTGGGAATCATAGAAGGAGGTTATCAGTATCCAACAATCGTTCCTACAGATGTAGCAGGAAATAAGAGATATGAAACCAATGCAAAAGTTGTTAATGCCTTGTTAAGATTAAAGTGTTGACGAGGTAAACTCTCCGTACGTAGGCGATCCCTAATGCCAGCTCAAATAGGTCTAGCAACAAACAAACAATGCTATGACGCAAGCTCCTAGTTACGAATGAAAGACTAGGAATAGAAGCCTACCTGGATTCCAACGCTATGATCCGAAGAAGAAGTGTCCCCGTCCTTCAGCCTTGGCAGATCACAATCCTTCCACGATCTCCGTGGATGAACACCTGCACACAGAAGAAACGAACAGATAGAAGCATAGGAACCAGCATACGTAACTAAACATCAGTCAGAAAAGACATTACTCGCATTAACATGATGGAAAACAGAGTGGAACCATAATCATAGTCATCTATTAAATGATAAACGAATAGAAGTTACAACCAAGTTCTGACGTCGCAGCCTCCTTCGAACGGGTCTCCGGTCGTCCACGTCTCGCCAAGGAAAGGGGAAACCTCTCCAGAGTCTCGTGACAATGGTCTCCTTACTTGAGTTGGCCTTAAGGGAAAGAGAGGATTCTTTACAACACAAAGGCACTTGGGAATAGGGAGATGCAAAGCTTTAGCACTTCAAGACTAGCTTGCCATGGATTTGAGCAGGCTTTTATAGATGGGGAAGGAGGGTGTTGGGATCCCTATTATTATGGGATTGGCCCTATCAACAAGGAAGGTTCCATGGAAGGTGGCAAAACCACTTCCCTTCCATAGAACTCCCGCAGCCAAACCTCCCAACTCAAAATAGGCAATGGTTATGAGTTTGTTTGAACTCAACTTCCGCCATCCATATTTAAAAAAAAGTCCCTAAAATGGGGGGCGCGATTGCTGCTCTATGACAGAGCGCCAAGTGGCGCGACCTCTTTACAGGATTTCCCTGATTGGCGCGAGCACTGAACTGCCTACCCGCGCCAATGCAAAAAGGGATGTTTTTCATGATTTTTGCAAGGAGATGTCTCAAGGGAAAATAAAGCTCATGCTCAGAGGGATGCATTGATGGTGTTTTCAAAGCATGACAATGTCCATAGGTCACGGAATGGGTCCTCCATTGTTCGGGATGGGGAATGGTAAGGACGGTGACAAATTACTGTGTAACAGATGCCCCCTAAAGTATGAGGCCCGAGAGCGAGAGGGGTGAAATGCTTTACGAGAACATGTTCAACCGAAGGCCCGCCGTCGGAAAACCTGCACAGAAAGACACAACTGATATCTCAAGTACATGATGTATGTATATGGTATGGACGCAGCCATCCGAAACAGAGTATGCTATAATCCAGATCTAGGGTATGGGCGCAGCCATCCAACTAAGATCAAACAAATAGACTCAGGTATGGTCGCAGCCATCCAATCAATGAGTCATGTACATAGTGATAACAATCCACAATCGCAGCCTGGATTACAACAGACAAAATCCAGGGTCTTGCGCTCCATCCCGACCCAAACAAAGTACAAGTTCAAGCATGTGAATATGTGAGCTGAAGTCGAACATGCAAGAACATCGTCTGATTACCAGCCGATGATGAAAGCTGTTAACAGACGCGAGAGAAACCACCAATAATGACAATGGTCCTCAAGGTACTACAGGTACAATCTACGGCGTGCGAATAAATGAGTTGATGTCGAACACCCGTAGAATCACTCGATCGGAGGCCAATGATGTAAACCTCTCGTCGAATGCGACGAACTTGCCATTGAGGCATGCAGGCTCCAAGGTACCATAAGGAGTCTCTAGACCAACTTCCTGGATAATGAGTTGAAGTCGACAGGAAGTGACCTTGATCGAAGGTGGGTCATAATGATTCCCACATCATCGACACGAGACAGAGGAACATAATGTTTTGTTGTGAATCAGGATCATATGAGAAACAGAGGAAGGTTGATATTTGCAGAGGCCAACTTCTCTTGAACATATGAACGGCACGACAATGGACTTGGCAGTATTTTACATCAACGGATTAGAGGTCATGGCGACGAGGCAGTGAACAAATGAGAGGTCAAAAGAGATTACCCAAACCCATGGAAGCAAAGTGAAGCAGCGAGATGAGATGTCCCCAACCCGACACGAATGCAGACAAGTGCCATGTTCAAGAGCGACATACTGCCGACGACAACGACGATGGTTCCATTTTTCCCCCACCATTTCTCGCGAGTACCCCAATTATTTTTGATAACAAGCTTGAAGGGGATAGCATATGCTTGTGATATAAGTCTGCCCTTCGGGCGAATCCATCCTAGTGCATTTAACGAGTCCTAGGAAGGAGAAACTCGGAGAACGTCATTTCGACGAAATCCAATGTCATCAGGGTTTAACGAGTCTGACAAAGGAAGAACTCGGCGTATTTTCATGTTTAGAGAGTTTGAAAAGACAGCGGAAAAGAAAACTCCACAGGTCCCTTTTCGTAAATAGTTTCCCAGATCCGAAAAGGTAGAAAACAATATCCGGGAAAACCTCCTAGTCGCGATAGGCTAGGGTATTCCTTTTCCGTAATCAATCCATCCCAGCCCGAAAAAGGGTTAAACTTATACTGGGTGGATGTCGATTCGTGTCCATTTTAACGAGATCGAAACGACAAGGGCCTCGGCAATCTTTTCATATTTAGAGAGTCAGAAAAGAGCTGAAAGATGACTCCAGAGTGACTTTTTCGTGTATTTACCGAGTCCGAAAAAGTATAAAATACAACTCGCTTCCATCGTTTAAGTCGCAAAAACCTGCTGCTGCACATACCAAGCAAGCGTAAAATCCATTTTCGACATAACATATGCAAATATTTGATAAAAATAACTTTTAAAACTCATTTAACGTCGAAAAAGTTATAAATATGTCAAATTGGTAAAAACAAAATTACTTTTACTATTTACCTTGGTAGAAAGCAACAGTGGTCCATTTGGAGCAGAAACTTTCGTCGACGATTGCGACCAATCCAGGCAACCATTCAGCTTCTCGTCTGTCACAGGTAAGAGGCGCTCCTTTGCTCTTCCTTTCCATACATTTTTTAATGATTTTCCCATAGAAATCAGCTTTATGTGGCCACTTTTAGAATTTTAGGGCCGGGCCCATTGGCGCGGGTATCGGGCACGGACCCGCACCACTGGGCCCTTTTTATTAAAGGGCCCGCGCCACCTGGCGCGACTATTAGCAAAACAGCCGCGCCAGCGGCCGAACCCAAATTTTCGCCTAAAATTCCGCTATTTAAACCAAATTTCTTGAAATTTGAAGCTCACCAAAGATCTAATCAGGGGTTTTTGTCCATATGAATGCAGATAACCACTCAAAATGGCAATCGAATGGAAGGAACGAGAGCACGGAGATGAGGATGAAGAGGCCATGCAAAGCCAAGCTTGTATGAACGCTCTTAGAGACTGTGGCTTAAAAAAGTTCTTCCTCACGCCATGTTTACGAGCTCAGCCCGAGCTCCTCCAATATCTAATCAGCATCTGGGATGAAAATGAACAGGTGTTCAAGCTACGAGACCAGGTGTTAGAATTAGAGGTCACTGATGTTTATTTCATCACTGGATTGTCCCGCAGGGGTCCAATCCCTGTACTAACCGGAAGCAGACCATCTGGGGAAAAGATGGAAGAAGTAATGGCACGGGTGTGCCGAGGGGCACAAACAGGATCAGGAAGTAAGAAGGTATACATCTCCACCATCCCTGATCTAGCACTGAGAGTAGTACTCCATACCATTACGCGGGCTGCTGGATCGCAGGCACCGCATGAGGCTACAAAGACTCAACTCTTACTGGCCTCAGAATGCATGGGTCCCCGACTGTATGATTGGGCAACAGCTGTAACGATCAACATGAAAAGGCAGCTCACCAAGTGTAAACAGGGGAAGCTGAAACAATTCGGCTATGGTTCCATCTTGGTGTCGTTCATTCTGGAACGCATACCAATCTTCCAGGGCCAAGTGGCCGCAGTGGCGAGTCCGATACCACGAGAGCCGAGGATGGTTCGCTGGGCAGCACTGATGCCCAGATCTGGAGGAGGCCAACAGATGTCCTGGAGGCCAGAGTTCTTTCGGTGGCTACGGCGCCAGCTGATCATCGTGGAGGATTGGCCCTACTCGGGAACTGACTTTACAGGGGACCCAGATCTCCCACTACCAGAAGGAGACGACTGGGATGAAGAGCTGGGTAAGACCTCATATTTTTGATTTTATGTTTATATGTTTTTTTTTGTAAATACACATTCGTCTTAACACAATTATATATGCATGCAGATGTAGGACCTGAGAGACCAGCCGGGATGTCTCCAATCTCCCGGAGGACACAACTCGCCCCTGAGATCCAGGGGGAAGGCACCGGAGGAGAGGCACTGGTCCAGAACCTCGAGGGGATTGCCCATGGGATCCCAGACTATGCCCAGCTATCAGACGTACCGATGGCATACCAGCGCCATACGGTGGGAGTCCCGAATCGGATCCACCGAATCTTGAGGCGCCTAGTGCGTGCAGTGACGTGCTATCATGAGCACCATGCGGACTAGTCCTTAGGATTTATGCTACACCTATTTTTTGAGAGACATAGCGTCTCCGGATGTACTAAGACGACTATGTATATTTTTTGAGTTTTGTGATGCACACTGTGCAAACATTTCGACACATATATATATATACATATGGCTATTTTGGATGGATCTTTTACATGTGATGATGTTTTCTATATGTCATGAAAATGTCTAATACAGATGTAATCTAATGTATCAGTTACATAACAAACGACCCATTGCAAAATGTATCCACACAATGTATCTAATCACACATTTCATTTTTACGCAAGCTTAAAAGCACACATGAACACACACATATGCAAACTATGCTTGAAATGAGGAAGACGGGCATGCCCCCCAGCATGATGTCTCAATTCGAGGTGCATGCCCCCGAAGCTTCAGTCCATTGAAAATGGAGTGAAGGTTCAAAACAAAAGTCGAATTGAACATGCTCGTGTTTCATTATTTTAACGAGGTTGACACACTTAAAAGAACTGTCCTCAAACAACTTGTTTCATGTTTTAAGGAGCTTGACACAAATGGAGGAACTATGCTCCGAGAACCTTGTTTCATTTTTTAAAGAGCTTGACCCAGGGAGGAAACCGTGCTCTAACCGACTTACATCAAAATGAACAGGAAGGCGGTGCTTCCAAGAGTTCCACTCCTGATGGAAGGGAAACATCCTGGAAGTCAGGACCCAATGCCCCCAGCACGTTATGCACAACGGCATCATCACTGAGCACAGGCACGGGGTAAGTAGCCACATAGTTGACCTGCGGTGGAGCAGATACAACGGGTGGATAGAAACCAGGAGGGGGTGATGGCGGACCAGATGCCGTATTAGGACCAAAGAACGAAAGCTGATCAATGGTCACGATCCGTCCCTCATGTGGAAAACACATTACGCGAAAGAGGGAGGAGACAAGTGCACCCATGGCATAGGTGTAATCGCGCCCCAGGAGCAGATTGAAATCCAAAGGGCCTGGAACGACCATCACATCCATATGGACGGTTTTACCTCCCAAAGTAACAGGTAACCTTGGAAGGATCCCCAAGGGTTGACTCGTTCTTCTATTGAATGTCAACAGATTCTGCGTAACGGGCGCAAGCGGCGGCGAACCGAAAGCTTGCCAGGTAGTTGATGACAGAATACTAACAGAGGCACCTTCGTCTATAATGGTGCTGGGAACGACCAGACCAAGAGCCTGTACTGTGATCTCGAAAGGCACATAAGACGGAAGGCGGAATCCTGCAAATCGATTCCAATCAAAGGAAGCGACCAAACTACTCGGAGGGGCTACCATCGACAAGCGAAGGTCTTCCCCTGATGTTACGGTAGAAGAAGCATCCTCCATGACCTCCATCTCGAAGGCGGGAGGGACATCCTCTGGAGCCTCCATCATGGGAGGCGGAGGAGGGGCTTCTTGAAGTACAGGGACAGGAGAATCTTTCTCCAAGTCTGAAGAATCTGAAGAGATCAGAAGGACATGGGGTGTGTGAGATCCACTCTCGACAGAAAAGACCTGGTGCACCGCGGACGGGGCCAGTTCAACCGATCCTACGACCAATGGTTGGTCAAGGACGGATTCATGAATTTGAATTTCCGGGGGAGTGGGATCGACCAAGGATGACTCTTGACCAATCATTGAATCAGCTGGCGGAGGACTCAAAGAAAGCTGTTTATAACCAACCGGGAGGGATGGTGTAGAAACAACTGAGTTGACCAAGACTCGTTTGGCTTCATCCATATAAGGACAAAGGTGAATGGCATGGTGCCCTTCACACAACTTGCAGGGATTGGTAATCTTACCCTGCTTCTTAGGAGTCTTATCAGTACCAGTTGAAGATGTGCCCCCAAAATTCCTCTCGGAAGTCAAAGACAACGACGGACGGCCATCGGACCATGCTTCGAGCACCTTGGGGATGCCAGGGCAGTCTCGAAGAAGATGGTCTCCCGTGCACAACAGGCAAGGGAACTTGACTTTCCGTGGAAGGTTGGGAGGTTTATCAAGAGGAGGTATCTCAGAGGCAGTAGCTGCACATTTAGCCTCTCGCTTATCAGACTTCTTCTTCTTTGTCCTCTTCTTCTTCTTCTTAGCTACCTGGTTATTTGAATCCAGGCTTTCACCAGGCGAAGTAGAAGAGGAGGACGCAGAAACAAGCGAAGAAGGGGAGAGGTCCACCTTAGGATCAACATGCTGTTGTTCCGGTGGAGGAACTGATTGACCAGTACCAAAGACATTCGGAACGACAGAGGTTGAGAACAACCAAACAGGCAACCCAATAGTTAACCCAGGAAGGGACAACGTCGCCATGTAAGGAGCACCAACATTTCCAAAAGGAGGAAAATGACCAGGATTCCCTTCCGAAGGGATTCCTTGGTTGGTAAACTCTGAAAAAGTTGCCATCAAACTCAAAACCACACACGGGCTGAAAACGAGTTAAGGGCACACGATCAAACGGTCAACAAGCAATATCTAAGCGGGCGTGTAATCGTGGGTGATCAATTTTACCACATTGGAAAGTAAGAAATTCTACCGTCTCATATTTTAAGAGTCGAGAAACGATAAAAAGATGACTCTATCTCTTTCAGAGTTGACACAAGCGTGAAAGGACAAGCGCTTGACGGTCTTTTCAAGTTTATGGAGTCAGAAAAGACCAAATGACTGCTCAGGAAAAACTAGGCACAAAGGGTGTACCAAATATCCGTGAACTGCAATATACACCTTGGTTTCAATAATGAAACAAAAATCGACCAAGGACTTTCCGTACGTGCAGGTAGTCTCCCCGAATGCTGTGTTCGGTGTATCACGGGTAAAAGGCGGCAGACTCGGCTTCCTGTGGATAAAGGATTGCAAACCTATAGGGGTCTCCCTTTATATACGCGACGGTACGGGGAGCGCAAGTCCGTACTAGCGCTGTCTAAAGCCAACAGGCGAACGACAGCTGCTAGGTTTAACGACGCCGGAACACGTCTCTAGCCTAGACCTTCTAAATGTATTTCGTTAAGTTCCAATGCTGCCTTAGGTTAATTGAATAAATTTTACAGTTTATCTTCAATTAAGTTTCAATTTCCAGGCCCTATCGTATGTAGTGTCTCGAAAGACTCCTAAATGCAAGCTATATGCCACAGTGCAACATTTCGTTCGATGAAAACTAGTTAAATGAGAGTTGAGAGCTTTTATACAAACGAAATGAACGGAATACAAACAACAATGTCTCTAATGCAACTAATGCAATTGAAAGCTTTTCATTCAAAACACTAATCACTAGCGATATGGAAAAGATCACAATTTGCACTAATTAACAAAACAAAAGAGATTTTTTTTTTATTTTCAATGTTTAATGGCTAATGTGCACTGAAAACAAAAGGAACAATTTGAGAAACGATATCCAAGAGAGCGAAACACACAAAATTCACTCAACAATGCAATCAATCAGATCCCCAAATCGACCCAAAGTCTCTCAAAGCAAAGAAAGACTTAAAAGCTTCCGATGGACCGTGTGATCTAGGTCCAAAGCAAGGCAAACGATTTTCGAATGAAGTAAGGAACAATCACCCAAAAACCGCAACAAAACAATCAAAGGTTGTTAAGAGAGCGTGGAGAATCAATCAACAAGTTGACCGGACAATCAAGACACCAAAACTCCCAAGGAGGGCTCGATACACTAAGCCACTAGATGCCCTAGGGCTAAAAACGTGAAATCGGTAGATAGAAGCAAACAACCAAAGGACAGAGGTGAATTCTAGCCAAACAAGACTCCAACACACTCAGACAGTCAGAAAATCAAGAAGGAAAGCATTGGTCAAATCTAGAGAGGCAAAAAATGAAGAAACTCAAAAAACTCACAGGGGTTGCGCGACTGTGAGAGAGAAACTAGCGCCAGAGGCCAAGTGGCGCGGGCTAGACAAAAGCAACGTGCGCCAAGTGGCGCGACTGTCGGGTTAAAAACCGCGCCAGTCAAGTTTCTCAATAAAAATTAAAAAACAAGCTGCTCCAGAAGCAGACCAATACAAGCTAAGCAAACCAAGAAGCTAAAACAAAGAAAGAATCCAACCCAGAAGGTTCATCAAGCAAGGAAAAGACGATCAAAGCGAAACAACATAAACGAGACAATGAAGACCGGACGATCTCCCCAGTGGAGTCGCCAATTTGTTGAGGAGGTAAATCCCCTCTGCGGACAGAGGCGATCCCTACTAGCCCAGCAGGGGTCTAGCAACAAACAAACAATGCTATGACGCAAGCTCCTAGTTACGAATGAAAGAGCTAGGGATAGAAGCCTACCTGGATTCGAACGCTACGATCTGAAGAAGAGATGTCCCCGTCCCGCCGCATCACACCCCTTCAACATCTCCGAAGTGATGAACACCGCAGACATTAAGAAACGAACAGACATACATGTGAACCAACATGCTGTATTCAAACATCTACGTAAAAATTATACTCACATTAACATAATGGAAAACAGAGGAACCATAATCATAGTCATCTATTAAATGATAAACGAATAGAAGTTACAACCAAGTTTCGATTACCAGCCTCCTTCGTACGGGTCCCCGTCGTCCACGCCCCGGCAACGCCGCCAAGGAAAGGGGAACCGCAGTCTCGCAATGGTCTCCCACTTGAGTTGGCCTTATGAAAGAAGGGATTTCACAACACAAAGGCCTTTGGGAACAAACCAGGAGATGCAAAGCTTCAAGATCTTCACACTAGCTTGCCATGATTTGAGCAAGCTTATATGATGGGGGAAGGAGGGAGTTTGGGATCCCTATTATTATGGGATTAGTTCCATCAACAAGGAAGGTTCTTTTTAATGGTTAAAGTATTGCAAGTTTCTTCCTAAGAATATATGAGATTGTGAATTCAATGAGAAATATGGGTGAAGATATACAAGAATCAACCTTAGTAGAGAAAATATTGAGATTTATAACTCCAAAATTCAAGTCAAAAGTGTCTACCATTGAAGAAAATCAGGATGTGCAAAACCTTAATGTTGTACAACTCCACGAGATTTTAACAACTTTTGAAATGAGAAAAAGAGGTCCTTCAGATATCATAGAAGCTGTATTTAAAGCAACTGCAAAAGGAAAAGAAAAGGAATTTTTCAAGAAATCAAGTTATATATCAGAAGAAGATGAGGTAAATTTTGTGAGGAAAATCCAACCAGGTACCAGAAGGTTCAGAGGTAAACTTCCCTTCAAGTGTTTTTCTTGTGGTAGAGTTGGTCATTATGCTGCTAAGTGTCTTTATAAAGAAAATAATGAGAAAGGAAAATGGTTTGAAAACATTAGAAGCTATTATACAAATGAAGATAGTGATGGCATATCAATTGGAGAAGAGGGAGAGTCTGATTAAGATCTTCAAGTACTTATGGCACTTAGTATTAAGGAGTTTTATGACAATTTCGTAGATGCCCTAGAAGTGAAGGATCCTTTTGTTAAGGAATATCCTAGATTAGGGAAGAAAATATGGTTTCATGGATTTTTTTTTTCTCTTGTAACTCTTTTGGACATAAGGCCACTTATTGCAAGACAAGTATGATGAAAAAAATAAGGAGATTAGATAAGTTCCAACACATAATGAGAAATTTCAAGCAAATATGGAGAAAGAAGGAACACCGATCAGAAACGTAGGGAATATTGACCGTACTGCAGTCATCTGTTTCTAAATCTTAATTCTCTTCAGTGACTACAGGAGTGCTGTAAGATACATTATCGGGCTTAGTAATGTATCATTACAAGGGGAGAAATATATGATGATTCAAATGGTTGGTTTGTTAATTCTGGTTATTTATATTTCTAGCAGTATATATGTTGTGATAATAGAAGACGCAAGAATAATCTGAGTAAGTCAGGAGTCAAGCTATGAAATTTTATAATTTCACTTTCTGTATTTAACCTACAGACAAATACAGATATATGCGCGATTTTCCACATATAGTCGTGATGTTTTTCGTATTTAAAACAAAATGTAAATAGTCAAGAAAGACTTTGAGATGCTTCAGACAATTATTAGTTGACTGTCTTGTTCTGATGGTGATGGTTACAGTTTGCTAATGCGGTATTGAGTTATGATGATCTATGATTTTGGCATTGATGTTTATTTTATTTCTAAAGATGCTCTGATGTATGAGTTGATATGATCAGTGAACATGTAGCACATGATTATGGGTAGCATTAGCCTTGCTGGTAATTATAATGCATTGTTGGAATTATGTTTGCTTGAGATGCTTCTGAAGATGCTCATGTGTTTCATTAATGATGCATATATGAAGAACTTTCTATGATTTCTTGATAATGATGTTGCTGTCATGGATGATAGTTCATTGCCTTATCTTATGTCATGATGTTATGTTGTTGTCAAATGCTCATTTGATGATCTCCCACTATTGAGGTCTTTTTGTCTTGGTTATGAATGTAATATTAGTGTCTTGATGTAAATGTCATGAAGAGACCTATGATGTAATCATTAGAATATTTAGCCATGTTTGGACTATTGAAGGTCAAATCATTTCTGTATCTAATCCCATGATGTGAAGATGATGTTATGTAACCCCACTTGGTTGGGTGATTGAGCCAAATATGTAATCCCACTTGGTTGGGTGATTGATGTAAGTATGAGTCCTTGGTGATAGGAAAGGTCATAATCAGTTGAGTTATAGAGTCATGTAATTCATTAAAAAAAATTCAGAAGATTCAACATATGTTTAGGGGGAGCATGGTCAGTATATTGCAGATCAGATCTACAGTGCTTATGTTTATACAAGGAAAGAGAAACCTTGTTTCAGCATTGGTCCTCCCTTTTCCCTTGATGTCAAGGGGGGAGAGTAACTTGGTGTTTGATGTGCTTTACAAGTATCTACAGGTTGTGGTGATAAAACACCAACATGGTTTCCATCAAGTCCAAAGGGGGAGATTATTGGAATTATGATGTATGTGCTGTCCTTGATGGAAACCCACTTGTAATAGGATAAGAATATGGCAACCATATGATTTCATAGGTTAGTTCAGAGGTGAAATAGTGATTGAAAAGAGTGACAAATTGATTGGACATAGGTATGCAGGTCAGAGAGAGAATAATTATGAAGGTAAATATTTGAAGAAATATACACAGACTATAAGAGGCAATGTCGCGTACACACACAAATATGAAGAAGAAAAGGTGCGTACATTTGGCGCACTATGGTTCACTAAATACCAAGGGTCTGTACCATGTTATTATCCCATAATATTGAGCAGAGTAATGACTATTTGATCTCTTCATAGATTACCACTGGTACTAGTGTGGTTTTAGCTCATGGTATTGGCTAAGGTTCAAGCTATATAAGGAGGTGAAGATAAAAATGTTATGGTGTTCATGAGTGAGGATGATTAATGAATACTTCAATATGAATTATATTTTCATGTTATGCGCTATAGTTCATTGTTGATCTAAAATAATTATGCACTTGTAAATATAATGATGGATCAAGATCATTAGACCCGAAATGACTATGTATTGCATGATCTATTTATGGGTTGATTAGATATGTCATTTGACATATGTTTATCATCTTGAATGTGTGATATGAGTATGTCTGAAGTTGTGATGTGAAACACTGTTATAAGTTTAAAGTTACATATCTTTACGCGAGTTTGACACAGGCAAAGCACGTACACACACGAGTTCTGTTATGCATAATAGTGTATGTTTTCTAAAGTATGTTGAGATCCGTACATGGGTTTGATTATGGATAAGTGCGTATACATGCGGAAAATATGTATGAAATTTAGGGTTTCTGCTGAAGGCTATGTCTGATCAATCTATACAATATTGTTGTGTTTATGTTGTCTATCAATGAAGTCTTCATGTAGATCTAGGTTGTTTGAGTATTGATGATGTTGCTAGTTGTATGTGATTGAAGATCAGTTATTGTTTGGTTGATTGGTGATACAATGATTGGTTGAGTGATATGTTTCAATTTTTATGTATGGTAATGGGCTTAAATGAGTGTAGTGAGTCCAGTCTGAAAGTTTTATGAAAATTGGTCTACAAGTTGTAATATGTTGAAGCAAGTGGATCTAGTGTGAAAATTTATGAAACGTGGTCCACGATGGTGCTGAGGGTTGGCCATTAGGTTTCCACCTTAAATCTTGATGTTCATGCCTGTTGCTTATGTGCGATTCTTTATTCTTTTCTTACTACACATGTTTAATACTTATCAAATGTCTCATAAATCTCTAATACATTGATTTAAGTTAAACAAATGAATAATTAAATGATATATAAGTCTATTGGATATACGCTAGTTTCCTGAATAACAATCGCGTACACACACTAATTTTCTTCAATCAAATCGTGTACAGAAATCAGAATATGAAAAGTAAAAGTTTAAGTGAGTTTTAAGAAAAGAAGTTTGTTTTTCCAGTAGTAGACGAATTTCCTTATGAAGCATAATGTCCATCAAAACCAACTAGAACCAAATTCTCGCGTAATGAGAGAGGAATTCAACGATATAGATGGCAAATAGATAAACTGAAATTTAGTATACGATGCACTATATTTAGGGCCTATTATATACCAAGTATACACCATTTATTTAGAAGAATATTTCCCTTCAATGCTAATGGGAAGAGGTTCTACATTTAATGAGGCTCCCCGTGTGACTATGATTGTCATACACTTGAAAAATGAAGAGGAGAGGATCCTTTGATGAGAAATTTCCAGATATTGTTCATATCAGGCTTCATAATGTTCAGTGACCAAACTAGACCAATGATTGAATTTGACCAAGAAGTTGACTATTCATTGAAAAAAATCAACCAACTACCAAAGCAACAACCTCTCGAGCATCCACAAGCATGATCACTTTTATATCTAATTAGAAAATTTTAGAAATCAATGGTCTGAGTTTATTAGTTAGTATGATACAATATACTATGTTGATTCTGAACCTTTTTCATGCATGATTTTATGAGCATCTAGGAATATCGAATTCCTCTGATCATATCTCCTAAAATATCATGACCCAAGATATGAAATTTTGACCAGATGGTTATTAGGATTTACCCTCAATATGGTCCAAGTATCATTTTATTGAACCTACTAGAAAAAAATTTATAGAAAAAATGCTAACATGACCTATTTAAATTTGCATTTAGGAATAAAAACTCCCTATGATCATATTTCCTAAAAATTTGCTACCCAAGATATGAAAATTGGGCCAATGCATGAGTGGTATTTCCCCTCATTCAGGTCTAAGTTTTAGCTTCTGCAACCTCTTAGAACAAAAGTTACGACCAAAATTCTATCATGGTCTATTTAAAGAATTATTTAGGAAACTTATCTTCCTCAACCAATGTTGTTACAAAATTTAACGCATATGAAAAGCTACAACCAAATAGCATAACAAATATAACCATGATAAATTTTCTAAAGAGAAAATGTGTGTACATATAAATTTGTTAAAAAGAGAAATTAAATAATCATGCGTAAGAGATACTTATCTCGAGCCAATTATTTTGCAATATAAAACTGAAGAAAGGTGAGCCACTCTCCACCCAACCATAAGCTCAATTTTATTTCAATATTTCTCATAGCTAGCCACTACCAAGCCAAATATTGATGCCTTGAGAGAAAAACTAAACTCCACACAGAGGAAAGAATCTCAATGTTCATCTTTTCCATTCGTTGACTAGGCCCATAGACATTCAAAAATGAGAATGCAGTTCTGCACAACACAAGGGATTCCTTCTCCGATATGTGCAGTCCCTAATTCATCCATTCCTTAGTTCTCTATGTGCCATACACAAATATGATATCTCCTAGTCCTTGGAGCCATATAGTCCAAGGAAGAAGCACTACAACACATTCACTTCCTGTTACACATGATATCACCAATTCTCACGCGAATTTGAATTCTTGAGTGAGAGAGAGATAAAAAATGTTCGTGTGGGAAGAATAATGGATTAATGCTTACAAGAAGAATAGAAAAATATCCTTAGTGGATTTTCTCTTTCATTTTTATAAACACACCTTGACCCTTCACGTTTGTCATAACATAACTCATGGTGATCAATATATGACATAAGGTTCTAGTGTCACCACAATGGCCTTGGCCTTATGATTTTTAGCTTCACAACCATCATCTATTCTTCCTAGACAAATTATCATCTCACCTATATCACAAGCATATAGTTTGCATGAGATTAATCATAATAATTTAAATAAAATATTCTTCCCTTTTCTTTTCTTTTCCAATCATGCTTCATATAGGGATCAAATTTCATAAATATGAGACTCTACTCATGATGTTTTGCACTTTCATACGGTAGTAATCAAATTTCATTATCATAACCAAGGCCATTTCAAATATAATCTGTACTTCCAATAAACCAAACAATGGTAAGTGTTCATACATAAAATCTTTTCATTGCAATATTTATAAAACTTCGTGAAGAGATCTAATAATTATTATACACATAATAATTCAATAACATTCAATTGATTTTAAAATAAATTGAAATGAAACTATCATTGCATTATTTATTTGGATCACAATCATTCCAATCATTCCATAATGCATTCAAACATTTATTCCAACAACCAAAGGGTCAAAACATAAAGATAGATATCTCTAAATTTATGAGTAATTAGATTCCACTTTGGTTTGTAGGATGAGATATTCATGCCACACATTCGACTACTTAGTGATTCCTCAAAATTATTAGACACTATTTATTTCCATAAAATTCAATCATGCAGTTCATTGTCTCATACAAACATGCATACACTCAATGCACCAATCATATGTACCATCATGATTCATAATATGAATTTCATGACCAAATTATGCCATAGTAGCTCATGGATGCATCACAAAGATTCTAGCAATGCTTACACAATGAAGGCATCTTGCCTTTGTCATAACCCACTAGGTATTAATGACAAATTTTCTTTCATATATGAAGAACTACATATAATTGTCCCAATAACTAGGAAAAACCAATCCTTCAATTACATGGTCCTTACCAACAAACTCAACATTGTATGATAGAATCAATTGTCTCATGCTTAGAAGCTATTAGGCCAATATTCATGGACTCGTGAGCACAAATGTGGTCCCTACATTTGCTTCATACATGTTCATACATTCTCTAAATGCATTACTAAACATATTTTATCTCACAAGTGTAAAATTTATTCATTTAACTTTTGTTAAACATGGAAACTCAATGCATGCAAACATTATTAATATGTTACTAAATATTTTTATACTAGAATTTTTTTGCCTTAACCATATGACAAGACTCTAAAATAGGTATACTTTAAGGCACATATGACCATCCTTTAACATATATATACTTTCCTTCTACACTTGATACTGGATTTTTCAAATTTAACATATTCTTAGGAGGTTTAACAGATAATTGTTATATCTTGTGTGCCTAATGCATTAAATGTGCAGGGTATTTAGGATATCTTACGAAGATCACATATAATTCAAAAGAGACAAGTATATGGGGCTTGTTCCCTACTGAAGGCTAATCACAACTTGATCGAATCAAGTAAATTTACTACCTCCCTGTAACTGTGAAGACACTAGGGAACCGTATCCAATTTTTTACGGATTTTGTGTTAGAGAATCTAGTAGGGGATCTATTAAAACGATTCTCCTTATCCTTGATAAAAACTTGTGAACTAATGTTATCTTCTTATTGTTCTTTATTATATCTTTTCATCAAACATTTACTAATAGCATAAACAATAAAGACAATAGACACAAGAAATAGGCTCCAAGATAGGGAAAAACCCCTCCAAGGGGAAAAACCAAAATAATCTCTTCTCTTCGTATAAAATATGATCAAATGAGAAAAACAATACCCAAAGACTAAATCCAATACATTCTCCAAGCACTAGGTCGTCCCTCCAAGAATTATTTCAAATAAGTCAAATATTGACCAAGTCAACAAAGGTAAAACCTCTTCCAATCTGCTCCACTTCATATTTTCGGCCTTCTACTTCAAATATGCAACTTCGACCTCTAGAAACAACATAAACCCTATATTTCTTGCATGTGTCAGCCTTCCAAGAGATGCTTCGTCAAGCAAGTCAAGGTCTTAAAAGTCAACGGAAGTCAAATAATCTTCAAGCTATGGTGTAGTTAAGGTTTCAATCTCCAATACATATATGCAACTTTAGCCTGCAAATTTCGGCCCTGGAACTCTGATAGAAACCCTAATATTTGCATGTGTGAGATAATAAGTCTATAAAATCATATATTTGTTTATTATTTAGACTTTCTCTTGTGTCCTTTTCCTTTTCCCTTATTTTCATTTTTTTCTTGCTTGAGATCTAATTGCAAAAGTATATTCAAAATTAATCGAACCTTCTTCCTTGTTATAGCTTTATTATGAGGTTGAATTACCTCAAACTGACCCAAATTCCTCTAGGAAGGCCAACTTGGTATTGGATGTCCATTTTGACTTTCTAAATTAATAAATACTATATTTTTCATGTTACAACTTGCCCAATAGGGTCTTATGGAAATGATAAAGACTCTTTTAACTCAAGAAAAATATTCTCTTGACTTGACAAACCTAGGGAGCATGAAATCCATGCTTGACATAGTTGACCAATAAACTGGAGCATGAAACCCATGCTTAAGGATAATATTTTTCTTTATTCTTTTGCTTGTAGCATAATATATACATAATGACATGAGTACAATGACAATTATGAAGACCAAAACTAGTTACATTTTCCAACACTCCCTCTTAACTATGGAGGTATTCATAATTGTACAAATGGTACAAGGTTTTTCTCAAACTAAAGAGTTCTCATAAGAAGAGTCAGATTGATACATCATATTTTTTACATCAACATCATAACCAACATTTTCATAGTAAGGCCTTAACTGACAAGCTAATCTCATATTAGACCATAACGTTGGGAGGTTTTACGTGAAATACCACACTACCTCTCAAGGTACATACCCCATATGGATGTTCATTAGATATGTACTTCTAGGACTATTCTTATCTTGGATTCCCAGTCCTCAAAGAAAATTGGTCCTCTTTGACCACTATTATCTTGGATAATTATCTAATCCTCAAAGAGTTTTGGTATACAAGACTACTTACTGTCTTGGATTGTTTATCCTCAAGGAGTATCAATCTTAGATGTTTATCCAATCTTCCTTTCTCCCTACTAGTGTCTTCACTAAGACTTACAATTTTTAGTCCTAGTATAGTGCATGACACATGGAGAAGATGATGTCTAAAATCACTCCCTCTCAACCAGATAGGAGATCTTCATTACATATTGATTAGGGAATGCATTATTTCTCGTTCTTAAATATTCAAGGGGGCGTTTTACTTCCTCTTAAACATAGAGGAGACTTCTTACTTCCTTTCAATTTGGAAGTCATTCCCACAAGCTCTTTAGCTTGTCTTCATAAATATAACAACTACTAGTTCTTCATGGATATCTTCAAGTAGTAGTTGCATGGCTCCTATTTACCTTTGCATCTCATCATATTGAGCTTCTTCTTGGATTTTATGGAGCCATATTCTTCCTTTAATCTTATGATAGGGTTCATGCCATCAACCTTTCATATCACTTTCCTCTATTCATCATCAACAAAGGCTTTTTATTGAGCCAATCGAAGTATAGCTAATCATAGCTTCCTCTATTCATGAAAGTGATCTTCATCATTATTGAATAATAAATATCAAGTTATCTTCTCGTACTGGAACCTTACAATCCCAAGATGAAGTAGACATATTGATCATGTAATCCTCCAAGGATCATTAAAACCATCCACTCAATTCATGAATTGAATTAAGTCTAAAGCAAACAATTGTAGATATTCTTGTCTCAACTACCATTATGTACTTGTACAACATTCTCCTAGGTAGCAAAAATATATGTCAACTAGATAAACAATACCAAATTATCATACTTACCTCAACATGATGGCCTTTTGTCAAAGTATCAAATTTTTATTATTTGTATCCTTTGAGATCAACATTTTTTCACATGGTCTATCTCCATATTTTACAAGAATCCTTTTCCATGCATTCACTTTTAGTCAAGGTTACCATGAAAATAATTAATCAAGAGGCTACAATATTTTCCTTAGGGTTTTCATTATCAACTCTCTTTATTTCTTCAAGAGACCATACTTGATGTTGATTTATGCCATGCTATTTTGGGAGAATCTTAATCTTTAACCATTCCAAAGCATACCAAACTTATTTTTCGAAACATCAAGTAATCACATGGAAGACTTATCGAGCACATTTATAACCAAATTTTTGTGCAAGATTCTTGTAAATGTGAACCCTACCTTAGAGAAGAGTTACTTAAAAACATGCATACCTTTTCTTCCATACAACTATATATCCATACTTTCTTTGAGTGAGCTTACATTAATCCTTATTTAAGATAGGTTTTCCTTATTTAAGAGTAGAAAGACTTCAATCCTTTCAAACTTTCATTCGAGTATCTAAATGCCTTCATCCTTCAAGGATATTGTTTCCTTACTAGATGGAATATATACCAATCATAATGCTTCTTACAAGAACCTTCCTAAATGATGGTTCTTATATGATGATATTTAATGATCCTTCTTGCAAAATGACTACCTTTAACATTATGTTAGAAAATGGTTGGATGAAATATAAAAGGCAATATGGTCCCAATATTCTCATTCTTGAGAGCTAGATGATTCCTACCAAATCAAATTGATCATGTAGACTTTAATTCCTCTACTATCATATGTTTCTTTCTATGATTCCATGCTTTAAAAAAAACAAGTCTCTTCTAGATAATGCAACGATGCATGCTACTCTACTTCCTACTTTCTAATAAAAGAAAGAAAAATTTCAAATGAACCTGATAAAGATGGAGCTCATTTAATAGTAAATATCTTTGGGATCTTCTCCTTTCAACTTCCTCTTAGGTTCTTCCTTTTCTTTATCTATGTGAGTTTCACTCCCTTCCTTTCTTTTGTTATTTATTTATTTATTATTTGGACAATCCCTTTTAAAATGTCCATACCCATTGCATCCAAATCATTGAATCTTGGACATATACGAATTTCCTTTAGACTTTCCAAACTATACTTTCTTATTCTTCTTGGATTTTAGAACTAAAGCTTGAGGTTTCTCATTTGATTCAATGTCATCCTCTGCCTTCAAAATCGATTATTTCGAGACACAATGAGCCCATAGTTCATCAAAAGGATTAGTATCCTTTCTCTAGTAGACACTAGTTGCAAAAATTCCCCATTCTGATGGAAAACATTTAGTACACAAATAGTCATTTTTGAATCGAATATGACGTCCCCAAGCCATTGCAACTGGTCCCTTAATTGTGAGATATTAATGAGATATGTGAGCATATATTCATTCTTTGATATCCTTGTTCTATAAAGTTGTTTCCTCAAGGATATTTTTGACCTGATGTACTTATAGAGTAAAATTTCACCAACTTATCAGACATACATTTAGATGTACTCAAATCGGAAACACATGGAATGAGATGGCATTTTATGGATTCAATAATAATAATTTGTGCCCTCACTTCTCCCTTCTTGTATTTTTCTAACCCTTGAGTCTTCTATTTGTATGGTACAATAACTTCACCAAGAACATATTCCATAACTTCTTTTTCTGTGAGCACCAAATCAATCATCTTCTTCCATGCTAGGAAGTTTGTTGAACCAACAAGCTTGTTGCTTTCCTTGAAAAATGTAGCCATTTTATCTGTCGATTGAGACACAGAAGAAAATATAATACTCAATTATACTTCTTGATGATGCCTTCAACTACCTTCTAAAATATTTTAAATATGTATTCCAACAAAGAGCCTTCAAGAGAGATAATATCCTTCAAAAAGAGCTTGATCTTTCTTAGGATGATGAGTTATTTAATTAAAATATTGTTGTATTAACCTTCCTTCTATGTTAATAGGTATTTTTCTTCTTTCCTTGTGTCCTTTTTCAAATGATTTCCCTTAACAAGGAATCCCTTCTTATGTCAACAAGATGATACTGAAGTTGGCTTCTCTTTCTTCACCTTAGCTCTGATACCATGTTAGACAATATAGTAGGGCAATAATTAAAACAATTCTCCTTATCTGATCTAGATCTAGGGGGGCGGCCCCCAAGATCTAAAAATTTGAAATGCTAGAAGAAAAGAGGAGAATACACAGTAAACAAAACCCCAAAGAAGCCTTTTTATTAATAAATAGAATATCTGTAAAAGCTACATTATGGTGGACAATCTGTCCTTTTACAAAATGCGACTTATTACTTATAGCCTTTTTCAATTACAATACCACAAGTATATTCCATGGGTGGGTAAATACCATGGGTGAATGTCAATTACAATGCCATGGGTAAATTACATGGGTGGATAAATACCATGGGAGGATGAATACCATGGGTGGATGCCACTTAAAATACCATGGGTAGATTCCGTGGGTGGATAAAGTGGCATATATCCATGGTATTATCCACCCATGGAATTTACCCATGGTATTGTAAGTGACATCCACCCATGGTATTCATCCACCCATAGTATTTATCCACCCATGGAATTTACCCATGGTATTGTAAGTGGCATCCACCCATGGCATTCATCCTCCACCACAATGTAGCTTTTACATATATTATCTTTCTTAATATATTTTTTTTTTTTGGGTTTTTTTACAATGTGTTCTCCTTTTTTTTTCTCGCATTTCAATTTTTCAAATATTGGGGGCCTCTCCCCTAAGATCCATTTCAATTTTTTAGATCTTGGGGGCCTTCCCCCCAAGATCTGGATCATTATCCTTGATAAAAGCTTGAGAACTTAAGTTATCTTCTTATTGTTCTTTATTATATATTTTCATTAAACTATTATTAAGAGCATAAACAATAAAGACAACAAACATAAGAAGTAGGCTCCAAGCTAGGGAAAAACCCCTCCAAGGGGAAAACCCAAAAGAATCTCTTGTTTTCTTATAGAATCTGATCAAATAAGAAAACCAAGACCCAAATACTAAAGCCAAGACCTCCTCCAAGCACCAAGTCAACCCTCCAAGAATTGTTTTCAAGCAAGTGAAAGATTGACCAAGTCAACAAAGGTAAAACCTCTTGCAATATTCTCCACTTCAGATTTCTGACTTTCTACTTCAGATATGTAACTTCAACTTATAGAAACAACAAAAACCCTAGATTTCTTGCACCTGTCATCCTTCGAATAGATCCTTCCTCAAGAAAGTCAAGGTCTTTAAAGTCAACGAAAGTCAAATCTTATTCAAGGTTTGTTTTAGTCAATGTTTTGGCCTCCAATACAGATATGCAACTTTAAGCTCTGTAACTCTAACATAAACCCTAATCTCCACACATGTGTGAGAATATGGCTCAAAAAATCATATCTTTGTTTCTTGTTTAGACTTTCTCTTGAATCCTTGTCCTTCACTCTTGTTTTCCTTCTTTTCTTGCTTGAGATAGAACTGTTAGTAGTGTATGTTTTCTGAAGTATGTTTAGATATGTACGCAGGTTTGATTTTGGATAAGTGTATATACACACGGAAAAGCTTTATAAAAAGTGTGTATGAAATTTAGGGTTTCTATTGAAGATTATGTCTGATCATTCTATACAGTATTGTTGTGTTTATATTGTCTGTCAATGAAGTCTTCATGTAGATATGGGTTGTTTGAGTATTGATGATGTTGCTAGTTGTATGTGATTGAAGATCAGTGATTGGTTGGTTACTTGGTGATTGATTGAATGAATTGGTACAATGATATTCTTCAACTTTAATGTATGGTATTTTTCTTAAATGAGTGTAGTGGGTCCAATACAAAAATTTGATGAAAAATGGCCTATAAGTTGTAATGTGTTGAAGTAGGTGGATCTAGTGTGAAAATTTATGAAACGTGGTCCACGATGGTGCTGAGGGTTGGAGCCTTTAGTGAGGAAGTCAAAGCTTCTTTCCAATAGTAGCTGGTGATCAGATCAGGGGGTTGGAGCTCCCTTCCAATGGGTGCTGGTAAATGAGATCAGGGGGTTCTTGCTCCCTTCTAGTGGGTATTGGAGAAGAAGTGAAGGTTATATCCTTCTGCAAGTGGGTGCCTGTGTGCTGGTATGAGTTTGCGCTAGTGCAATATTGTAAAATGTTTTACATATAATAAATATTGAAGACAAAGATGACAACAATGATGGTTTTCTCTCAAATTGGGTTTCTAGATCAAATCCCGGTGTTCATGTGTGTTGCTTATCTGTGACAATTTATTCTATTCTTTCTGCACATGTTTACTGCTTATCAAATGTATGGTGAATATCTGATACACTGGTTTAAGTTAAACAGATGAAGAATTAACTGATATACACTTTTATTGGATATATGCTAGTTTCCTAAATAATAGTCATGTACATACGCTAGTTTGCTTCAATAAAGTCGTGTACATAAATTAGAATATGAAAACTAAAAGTTTAAGTGAGTTTTAAAATATTGATTCACCCCCCACCCGCCTCTTAGTATTTTTCCCAACAATTGGCATCCGAGCATGCCCTTATGAAGAAGCTTGATCACTTGAAGGAGATACAATACAATGGGAAGTCTAGAAGGGGTATTTACTATCAGGCCACCACTGTTAAATGGAAGTAATCTAATCTTCTAGAGGATACGAACAAGAGCTTATTAGAAAAGTCTTGGAGCATATGTATTGGGAATCGTAGAAGGAGGTTATCAATATCCAACAATCGTTCCTACAGATGAAACAGGAAAGAAGAGACATGAAACCAATGCAAAAGTTGTCAATGCCTTGTTGGGAAGCCTAATAGAATCAGAATTTATCAAAGTCATGTAGCTAACTTCAGCAAAGGAGATATGGGACAAGATCATCAAGAGATATGAAGGCGATGACAAGGTAAAAAGTGCTAAACTTCAAACTCTTAGAATTCAATATGAAACGATCAAAATGCATAATGATTAAGGTATTGCAAGTTTCTTCTTGAGAATAGACAATATTGTGAATTCAATGAGAAATATGGGTGAAGATATAAAATAATTAACCATAGTAGAGAAAATCTTGAGATTTCTAACTCCAAAATTCGAGTCAAAAGTGTCCGACATTGAAGAAAATCAGGATTTGCAAAACCTTAATGTTGTAAAACTCCACAAAATTTTAACAAATTTTGAAATGAGAAAAAGAGGTCCTTCAGATATCAGAGAAGTTTTATTTAAAGCAACTGCAAAGGGAAAATAAAAGGAAGTTCTGAAGGAATCAAGTTATATATTAGAAGAAGATGGGGCAAATTTTGTGAGGAAACTCCAACCAGGTACCGAAAGGTTCAAAGGTAAGCTTCCCTTCAAGTGTTTTTCTTGTGGTAGAGTTGGTAATTATGCTGCTAAGTGTCTTTATAAAGAAAATAATGAGAAAGGGAAATGGTTTGAAAATAGGAGAAGCTATTATACAATGAAGATAGTGATGGCATATCAATTGGAGAAGAGGTAGAGTTTGATTAAGATTACAAGTGATTATGGCACTTAGTATTAATGAAGTTTATGACAATTTCATAGATTCCCTTGAAGAGAAG
The DNA here is from genome assembly GCA_034641835.2 of Pinus albicaulis. NCBI lineage: Eukaryota > Viridiplantae > Streptophyta > Pinopsida > Pinales > Pinaceae > Pinus > Pinus albicaulis. The sequence continues at coordinate 28,043,738 of CM076573.1, forward strand.
GAACCTTTTATTAATGAATCTCCTAGATCAGGGAAGAAAAGATGGTTTCATGGATTTTTTTTTTTTTTTTTCTTCTCTTGTAACTCTTTTGGGCATAAGGCCACTGATTGCAAGACAAGTATGATGAAAAAAATTAGGAGATTAGATAAGTTTCAACACATAATGAGAAATTTCAAGCAAATCTGGAGAAAGAAGGAACACCGATCATAAACGTAGGGAATATTGACCCTACTGCAGTCATCTATTTCTAAAGCTTGCTTCTCTTAGTGACTGCAGGAGTGATGTAAGATACATTATCGGGATCAGTAATGTATTATTACAAGGGGAGAAATTTATGGTTATTCCCATGGTTGGTTTGATAATTCTGGTTGTTTATATTTCCGACAATATATATGTTATGGTAACAGAAGACAGGTATATACTATACAAGCTCAAGGAGAGCTAAAGCTGTGAAATTTTATAATTTCACTTTCTGTACGCGAATCCTATTAAAGACAATCACGTATATGTGCGAGTTCCTAAACATATAGTCACGCATGTTTTTCTCTCATAGAAAAATAGTGGGACATAGTCAAGAAAGTCTCTGAGATGCTTCAGACAATTATTATTTGAATTTCTTGTTCTGATGGTCATGGTTACAGTCTGCTGATGTGGTATTGAGTTATGATGGTCTATGATTTTGACATTGATGATTATCTAATTTTTAAAGATGCTCTGATGTATGAGTTGATATGATCAGTGAACATGTAGCACAGGTTTAGGGGGAGCATTAGCCTTACTGGTTATAATGCATTGTTGGATTTACGTTTGCTTGAGATGCTGCTGAAGATGCTCATGTGTTTCATTAATGATGCATATATGAAGACCTTTCTATAATTACTTGATAATGATGTTGTTTTCATGGATGATACTCCATTGCCTTATCTTATGTCATGATGCCATGTTGTTGTCAAATGCTCATTTGATGATATCTCACTATTGAAATATTTTTGTCTTGGTTATGAATGTAATATTAGTGTCTTGATGTAAATTTCATGAAGAGACCTATGATGTAATCATTAGAATATTTCGTCATGTTTGGACTATTGAAGGTCAAGTAATTAGTGTATGTAATCCCGTGATGTGAAGATGATGTTATGTAACCCCACTTGGTTGGGTGATTGACCAAAATATGTAATCCCACTTGGTTGGGTGATTGATGTAAGTATTAGTCCTTGGTGATAGGAAAGGTCATACTCAGTTGAGTTATGGAGTCATGTACATCATTAAAAAAATTCAGAATATTCAGCACATGCTCAGGGGGAGCATGGTCAGTATACTACAGATTAGATCTACAGTGCTCATGTCTATACAAGGAAAGAGAAACCTTGTTTCAGTGTTGGTCCGCCATTTTCCCTTGATTTCAAAGGGGGAGAATAACTTGGTGTGTGATGTGCTTTACAGGTATCTATAGGTTGTGGTGATAAAACACCAACATGGTTTCCATCAAGTCTAAAGGGGGAGATTGTTGGAATTATGATGTATGTGTTGTCCTTGATGGTAACCCACTTGTAACAAGATAAGAATGTGGCAACCATATTAGTTCACAGGTTAGTTCAGAGGTGACAGAGTGATGGAATAGAGTGACAAATTGACTAGACGCAGGTATGCAAGTCAGAGAGAGAAGAACTATGAAGGTAAATATTTGAAGAAATATACGCGGGTTATATGAGGCAACGTCGCGTACACACACAAATATGAAGAAGCAAAGGTGCGTACATTTGGCGCACTATGGTTCACTAAATACCAAGGGTCTATACCATGGTATTATCCCACAATATTGAGCAGAGTAATGACTATTTGATCTCGTCATAGATTACCACTTGCACTTGTGTGGTTTTAGCTTATACTATTGGCTAAGGTTCAATCTATATAAGGAGGTGAAGATCAAAATGTTATGGTGTGAAAGAGTGAGGGTGATTAATGAATATTTCAATATGAATTATATTTTCATGTTATGGGATATAGTTGATTGGTTGTCCTGATATTATTATGCACCCATAAATATAATGATGGATCAGGATCATTAGATCTGAAATGACAATGTATTGTATGATCTGTTTATGGGTTGATTAGATTTTTGATTTGACATATGTTTTTTATATTGAATGTCATGATCTGAGTATGTATAAAGTTTTGATGTGAAACATTGTTATAAGTTGAAAGTTACAGATCTTTACGTGAGTTTGACATAGGCAAAGCACGCACACACGCGGGTTCTGTTTTGCATAATAGTGTATGTTTTCTGAAGTATGTTGAGATCTGTACACCGGTTTGATTCTGGATAAGTGCGTATACATGTGGAAAATATGTATAAAAGTTAGGGTTTCTGCTGAAGAATATGTCTGATCAGTCTATACAATATTGTTATGTTTATGTTGTTTATTAATGAAATCTTCATGTAGAACTGGGTTGTTTGAGTATTGATGATGCTGCTAGTTGTATGTGATTGAAAATCAATGATTGTTTGGTTTATTGGTGATACAGTGATTGGTTGAATGAATTGGTACAATGTTATGTTTTAGTTTTGATATATGGCATTGGGCTTAAATGGGTGTGGTGGGTCTAGTCTGAAAATTTGATGAAAAGTGGTCTACAAGTTGTAATGTGTTTAAGCAGGTGGATCTAGTGTGAAAATTTATGAAAAGTGGTCCAAAATGGTGTTAAGGGTTGGAGCCTCTAGTGAGGAAGTCAAAGCTTCCTCTCCAAAGAGTAGCCGGTGATCGATCGTGGTTGGAGCTCCCTTCTATGGGTGCCGTAAATGAGATCATGGGGTGTGAGCTCCTTGCCAGTGGGTGCTGGAGAATTAGTGAAGGTTGTAGCCTTCTGTAGGTGGGTGCCTGTGTGATGGTATGAGTCTGATCCATTACAAGATTGTAAGAAGTTTTCTATATAATAAATATTGAAGACAGAGATGACAACAACGATGTTTTTCTCCCACATTATGTTTCCACCTTAAATCTTGATGTTCATGCCTGTTGCTTATGTGTGATTATTTATTCTTTTCTTACTGCACATGTTTACTACTTATCAAATGTACGATGAATCTCTAATACATCTGTTTAAGTTAAACAAATGAATAGTTAAATGATATATAAGTCTATTGGATATACGCTAGTTTCTTGAATAACAGTTGCATACATACTATCTCGAAACATATTATTCCCACTTTTGCAAAAGTAGCTATTTGGTTGAGACTAGGTAGTTAATCATGGAAATGAATACTCATATTTGATCTCGTCAAAGCTACTCATAGAGAACAATATATAAAAAGATACTACCTTTTTTCCTTAAAGCCATGGAAATATCATGAAGTTAATCCAATCTCATCGTTTGGACTTTCTAGTGTAGTCTTACATCTTATATCCTCCTCTATGATATCCCCTTTCAAACTTTCTAGTGCAAACAAAGAGTAGGAGGTATTGGTTCGACCCACCCTTTTCATTGGTTCCACCCACCCTTTCATTAGTTTAAATAATGGGAAATCAAGATTCAACAAAACCATTTTTTTGTGTCTCACAAATTCATTCATTTCAATGAGTTTTTAGTTTAGGTTAGTGCAACTATACGTTTATTTTGGAGTTTATGACTTTTATCCTAATTTTGAGTATATGTGCTTGTAGTTTTATTTATATTTTGATAAGAAAAATTAAGATTTATAAAATAGCTTTTGATTGTGATAATATATATCTATATTTTTATTAATACAATTAGGATTTATAAATTTTCCACTTTTTATAACACCAACCTAGATCCATCTTAACTCTAGATCTATCAAGCACTGAGAGGGATAAAATCTCTCAAGGTGCAAACCTCTTTTTTGAGTGCAAAACTTGAGGAAAGGTTTGCATCTGGAGAGATTTTATCCAGATGGATCTAGACTGACTTTTTACACATTTAGAAATAGGTTCTTGAAAGTAGTTTTTTTGAGTCGAGCAAGGTTTCGCACAAGGCGGAAATTAAATCATTCTAAATTGGTGGTAAGAGTGATTCATTACACAAAATAGGGGAAATTAAATCTTTCTAAATTGGTGGTAAGAGTGATTCATTACACAAAATGGTGGAAATTAAATCTTTCTAGATTGGTGGTAAGAGTGATTCATTACACAAAATAGCATCCATGGAGTCAAAGTAGATGAAAAGGTAAAAACAAAAAGGTAGAAAAAAAAAATGCAAGAGCAACCAAAATCAAACCTAAAAATCAATGGTTGTTAGTAAATCTTCTCCCACAAATATTATTTCACTCTTCACAGTGTCACATAGATGCTTCCTCACAAACACAATTATACACCTTGCTTTTGTGTTAAAATCTATATATTTAGGGATAGGAGTGATTTTTCATTAGGGCACATTAGATTAATTAGAATAAATGTTAAATGTTAAAAATTACTTTTACATTTACATTTATGTTTTTACATGAGATAGTCAATGCATGTAGTGTACTCAAATACAAACCTGAGGGGTCCAAAATTATTAAATTTAATAATATTAATATTATAATATATTAATATGAATATCATAATTAATAATAATAATAATATAAAAGAGGAATTTTCCCCGAGCGCCGCCGCCTCCCGCCGTGTCCCCGCGTCACTGCCAGCCTCGAGCCCGGGCGCCACCCCTCTCGCCGTCCCCCGCCCCGTCTCGGTCCTCTCGTCCTCGTGACCCGCCTGGGATTCGACCGGTTCCTTATTTTTTCCTGCTCCGTCGTCGTGGACTCTCGCGCGCATCTGTTCGATCGGCCTCCTTGCCGAATCATGGATCCGCTCCTTTGCCTCGGCCTCTTCCTCTTGCGATCCGATCGCATCTTTTTCTCCGCATCCATCGTATCCGAGATGCTTCGCCTTCTCGCCGCTGCATTGTGCCGACTGGGGTGTGTTGGCCGCCGATCAGACTTCGGCCATGGAGACCGAGGGGCTCGCCTCTCTCACTCCTTCGCATTCTTCTCTCCCCGATCCCGAAGCCGTTTTCTCCTCTTTTCGCTAGCTTCGTTGCCTAAGAAGAAGAACAAGTCGGCCAAGTTTTTCAAAACTCGAAGTGATTATTGAGGTAAACCTTCCTCCCCGTGGCCCCATCCAGGTCACTTTGTCCCTAGCAGATCCCTGGCAGATCGAGCCCTGGTGGGTCAATTCACGGGCCTTTGGCCCTCGCCAAAATCAACGGAAAATTGGGTTTTTAAGAACTGGATCCCGCTGATCAAGAAAAAAGTCACTTCATATTTCCTGGGAAGAGGCTACTTCCTGTTTGAGTTCAACACTAAGGAGGACAAAGACTTGATCTTCAGGAATGGGCCCTATTTCATGGGCCCTCAGGGTCTCTACCTCAATAAATGGACCCCTGACTTCGATCCGGCCATGGATGTCCCGACGGCAGTCCCTGTCTGGGTTCGGCTCCCAAATCTTCCAGTGCACTGTTGGAACTGGGATTCCCTCAAGCACATAGGCAATGCATTAGGAAAGTTCATTGACAGAGCAAACAACAACAATCAGTATGATTGCGCCCGAATCTGTGTCGAGGTGGACTTAGAGGTGGGTCTCCCGGAGGCTATCAAAATAAAGGTTGGTAGTTGGACGCATGTGCAAGTGCTGGACTATGAGCAGCTCCCTTTCAAATGTCGTAAATGTCACATCTACGGTCATTTTGCAAGAGGGTGTCTGAATAAAGGGGAAGCAGAGAAAGGAAAGGAAGATGGTTGGAATCAAGTTAAGCGGCCAAAGACCTCTCACAAGAAATCTGGGGCCCCAAATGGCCAAGGCCCCCAGCCTGCCTCCACCTAAAATGTATCTCCGCCAAAAAGTCAAAAAAATAGGTATGAGTTCTTAAGCTCTGAAGAAGAGGTTCCTCAGGAAGAGGATAGGCAAGATAAACCCTCAGAAAAAATGACCTCAGCAGGATCAAGACCTGAAGAAAGTGCCACAGCAAGAAATAACGATAAGCAAACAGAAGCCTCTGAGGAGGAACATGACTCAAAATACTCAGAGGAGGAAGGAGAAATAGGAGATACGCAAACATCGGTCAGAAGATCAGCAAGGGGCCGCAAAACTGCTAGAGAAAAGAGAGAACAGGAAACTTACAAAGACAAACTTCAGGGTAGTCAGCCCACTCTGGAGAAACTCCTTGGCAAAAATCCGAAGATATCTGAAAACCAAGCATAGGGTTCCAAGGGAGCCCATCATCATAAAAATAAATGATGAAGATTGTCTCCTGGAATTGCAAAGGAATGAGGAGTAAAGTGAAAGAAGAAGCAACGAGAAGCCTTATAAGAAGAGAAGCCCCAGATATTCTTCTGATCCAGGAGACAAAAATGGAGGACAATGAGTTTCTCCAAACCAGTAAAAAAATTTGGAAGGGAAGCAGAGGCCAAGCAGTTTCAGCATGGGGAGCCTCTAGGGGGCTGGGCTCTCTCTGGAATCCTCTCAAGTATAGGTTGGTCACTGAGATACACAATACCCACTGGCTGTTCTTGAAGCTACAACCTGTGGACTCGAGGGAGACATTTTTCCTTTTTAATGTCTATGTCCAAGCAAATATAGGGGAGAAAAGGGAGTGTTGGGACTCCGTCATACTTCTGTTAGAGTCAGAGAACTTGGAAAACATCATTATTGCGGGTGATCTAAATCTCACTCTGCGCATGGAGGAAAAGTGAGGAGGCACAATCATAAGGGACCCAGCAAGGGAGTGGGTGGAGGATCTCATGCAGGATTGGGATCTGCTCGATATCCCCCCAGAAAATGGTAAGTACACCTGGTCCAATAAAAGAATAGGCCCCGGTCACATTGCTGCTAGACTTGATAGATGTTTGGTGCAGAGTTCGTTTCTTTTGTTGGGCTTAGAATCCAGATTGCACATCCTCCCTTGCAGTGTTTCAGATCATAAGCCTATTATGCTTGAGATGTTGGATCACAAGGATCTTGGCCCCATACCTTTCAGATTCAATCCTCTTTGGGTCAAGGATCCTGAGTTCCTGAATTTGGTTCAGGACAGTTGGAAATTGCCAATGAAGGGTTCACCTTTCTTCATCTGGGAAGAAACACTTAGAAGACTGAAAGTTGTTCTTAAATCATGGGCCAAATCTCTCCCCACCCCTGCAAAAGAGAGAAAGTAGGCCCAAGACAGAGTTGCTCAACATCATGCTCAAAGTGAAGATGTAGAAATCACTAAAGAAGTGTTAGATAAGGAAGTTGAGCTTCAGCAAATCTTCCATAAAGCCTGCCTTTCGGAGGAAGAGCATTGGAGACAAAAGTCTAGGATTTTATGGCTTAAAGCGGGAGACAGAAACTCTGCCTTCTTTCATAAACAAGCTCAAGCTAGAAAGAGCTTCAATTCTATTGCAGAAATCAAATAAGGTAACTCGACTCACAAAGACTTTGGGAGCATAAAGAGAGCAACTTTCAATCACTTTAAAAATCTGTATAGAGAAGAGGGAGTGACTGACCCAAACTCTAAATTTTTGGAGGCGGTTCCTCCTAAGATCTCCCCTTTAATGAATCAACATCTTGAAGCTAAGATCTCTATAAAAGAAATAAAAGATGCTCTCACCGACATGGAGCCCGACAAAGCCCCAGGCCCGAATGGCTTCACTGCAAGATTCCTCCAAACCTGTTGGCAAATTGTGGAGAAAGACCTCTACAAAATGATCTTGAAATCTCAAAATCACCAGAAAATAGGGGGCAGCACTAACCTGCCTCCCTTGCCCTCATACCCAAGGAAAAGGGCGCTAAAGAATTTAATCGGTTCTGCCCCATCTCTCTTTGTAATATTGGATATAAATTAATCACAAAGGTGATTGCAAATAGGCTAAAAGGCATCCTCCTAGCCATCATTCCGGAGAATCAAGGCAGGTTTGTTTAGGGGAGATAGCTTGCTGACAATTTCATCCTAGTGCAAGAGGCGATTCACTCGAGCCAACTCCGCAAAGAGAAAGGTATGGTAGTTAAACTAGACTTGGCAAATGCTTTTGATTGTGTCAGACTTAGTTTTCTTTGGGAAGTCTTGCATAAATTTTACTTTGGAATGGGCTTTATCAATTGGATCCGTTCTTGTATTGTCGATCCCTGGATCGCTCCCTTAGTGAGCGGGAGAGCAGCTGGCTTTTTCAAAGCTTGAAGAGGGCTTAGGCAGGGTTGCCCCCTCTCTTCGCTTCTCTTTGTCCTCCATGTTTCTATCCTAAGCTTCTATATAGATCAGAAATTGGTTGATCAAGAGATCCTGGGGCTCAACATAGCTAGAGGGGTAAAAAATTTAAATCATACTTTGTTTGCTGATGATACCCTCTTGTTAGGGGCTGCCTCTGTCAGATCCGCCTTAAAGTTCAAGGAGGTTTTGGATGATTACAGTGAAGCTACAGACATAAGTTTAAACAAAGGTAAATGCAAAGTTTTTTGTTGGAATATCTCTGCCTCCATTCTTTCTGCCATCACCAGAATTCTTGGCTTTTCTGCCTCCCTCAGTTGGACCTCTTTTACCTATCTGGGCCTTCCTATCTTCCGTAAACTAGCTTACAACAGAGACTGGATCCCCCTATTGGATAAATTCAAGGCAAAAATTCAAGCATGGGGATTCTCATGGCTAAACCTTGCCGGAAAAACTGTCCTCATCAAATTCGTTCTCAGTAGTCTCCCCATCTTTCAATTCTCTATAATCCTAGCTCCCACTGGCATCATCAAGAAAATGGAAGCCTTCATACGCAAATTCTTCTGGAAAGGTGGCAATCACAATGACAGGAAAATCCCTTTGGTAAGCTGGGAGAATATCTGTAAGCCTCAGAATGAAGGAGGCCTAAACTTCAAAGATCTCAGCCTCCAAAACACAGCCATGGGAGCCAAGATTTTCTGGAGAGTCATTGGTCCACACCCAGGTTGGGCGCAAAGAGCTTTATGGAGGAAGTATTTCATGGGGAAGCGGAAAAGATGCCTGGAAACCTCACTGCCCACCTCAGGATCGCAATTGATCAAACTCTGTCACAAAGCAGCTCCTTTAATCAGAGATAGAGCGTATTGGATAACTGGCAACGGCAAAGAAGTCAAGATATGGGATGACAGCATCATGATGCATCCCCCATTATCGAGCTACAGTTCTCTGCAAGCGCTGCGATCGTGGCTGGAAAAAGCAGGTTGCGTTTCACTATGGGACATTACGTTGTGGGCTGGCAGCAACTGGCTGCGATGGAGTCTTCCGCCTGTTCCTCCAGAGCTGATACAAGAACGCGATCTCCTTCTCACTCTGCTGAACGGTAAGGCACCTCTGCGTGTTGGAAGGAAAGACGTCCGTGGTTGGGGAGCCGCCCCAGGGTTGTATACTATTGTGCAGGGGTATAAAAGCCTCCAAGATCGTCCACACGTCCCTCTAGACCCTGCTGTGTGGAAGGGGCTCTGGAATTACAAAACCATGCCAAAAGTTGACTCATTCTACTGGCTGTTATGCCACAAAGGAATTTTAACAAAAGACAGATTGAAGAAGAAAGGGTTCCAAGGTCCCTCACGATGCCACTTGTGCTGTGACAGTGAAGAGAACGCCCAACACATTATATTGGACTACAAATACTCAAAAGAAATCTGGCATAACCTCTTGAGCCATTGGAAAACAGAATTCATCTTACCTACGTCTATCTCTGACTTATTTTCAAACTGGTGAAACTTATACCCAGAAACACTCCCAAAAAACGAAAGTTTTAAAGCTGCATGGCTCTCCTTACCGAAATTTATCTGCTGGCAAATCTGGCTTGAGAGAAACAGAAGAGTCTTCAGAGATGAAAGCTTAAATCCGCAGTTCACCATCATCAAAATAAAAAGTCTATGGAAAGAAAGTCTGGGGGAGCACTTGTTGGACTCGAACCTAAGTCAGCAAGACTTAGACTGGGGTGCCTCGTTGGATCTCCAATTCTCTGGAGAAACAAGGCAACATAAGGATACAAAAGAGTGGCAATTCAGAGGGAAGGAGAATGAACTATCTGATTTGCTCATCAGGAAATCCAGATACACTCTGTTCTTCGATGGGGCAGCATAAGGCAACCCCGGATTGGCTGGGGTAGGAGGAGTTATAAATAATAAGGAGGGAAGAATTGTGACTAAGTTTGCTTGGGGATTAGGAAAATCCACCAGCATTCAAGCTGAAGCCTTGGCACTTCTTCAAGGTCTCAAGCAAGCAAAGGCCTTTGGTCTATCAGATGTTAATATTATAGGAGATTCTCAGTCCATTATTAAATTCTTATTGGAGGATTATTCTCCTGCAGATCTTAGATTGGCAAGAGTGATTTCAAGAATCAGAATTCTGGTGAAATCTTTTCAGACTGCAAATTTCCTTCATGTATTGAGGGGGAACAATAAAGATGTTGATCTGGAAGCCAACAGGGCGATGCCACTTCCCGCTGGCTCTCTCTTGAAAGACGGAATTGAGGAGTGGGACTCCATACCATAAAATAGATTTATGTTTTACTGCATTATACTGAAACAGTTTGTTTGTACATTTAAGATAGGAAAAATAATGGAGATAGATTCTCTAGTCTCGAGTAAAAAACGTGGATCTCCAAATTTTGGGGCCTATGATCAGTTAGTGGAAGAAAGTTTAAGGGCTATGCCCGACCTATTATAACCGGTGAAGGGAATTTTGGCCAATATATAATATAAATCCATATCTGTTTTTGTGAAAAACAAAACTATATTTAATCATTTGGAATATCTTGATAGCCATCATAAATATTTGAATATAAATTTAAATTTATCTTCGTCGGGCTACGCACCTAACAATGCATCTTCAGAAATAAGATCTTAAACTAGAAAATCACATAAGGCGGAAGTCTCACTGTTCGATCAAGGTTATAAAAGCTCCAATGCTTATAACATACCCTTTTTATTAGACCCCCATATTCAATCCTCACATTCTATGGTCTAAACCCCCATCATATTAATCATCATTTTGAACTGCACTTTATTCACCCAAATAGAGTGGCCAACATATTCTCATTAATATATATTCGAATTTCAATTTGAACCTTGGCCTTCGCCCTTACCTTATGATGAACTTATCACAGGCCCATTATATGATATGGCCCACATACCTTTACATACGTATAAGGTAGTGCTTCCCTTCACTTAGGCACGAATTGCCTTCGCACTAAGCTTTTGATACGCTGGCCCACTCATTCTTACCATCTCTTATAAACCCCATATCCACACGGTAACAAATATTAATAGTCCTCGGCCTTTTAATAAAAAAACCCCGACTATTATATTTCAACGCGAACCATACACATTAATACTTATCCAGTGCACATTCCACCTAACATTAAACTTACTTGGAGTATCAGGTTGCGGCAACTCACCATAGCTTTGCATCCAACAGTTACTATCTCGGTCGCCTTCGATTTGATGATCCGACGATCATCGCGTAATTGAAGTGAATACCTTTTAATCCTTCATATTCGTGTGATGGAACTGGGCCCAGGGTTTAAGTCACCCTTCTCATCCGACGGCTGAGACGTCGTCGGATCGACTTTGTTGATCTGATGGTAATAAATGAATGTCGCGCTATGAAAGTGCATGGAGGCTAATTCCTAAAAATCACGCAATGAGGGTGGTTTTTCTAAACCGCTAATGGACATGCGTCGATCAGTTTATGAGATCACGTTTTTTTCACAAACGTTGATTATCGCTTCCATGCTGCGCGATACTGCCAATATCACTCCATAAACCACCCTTCCACTCTCCGCATGGTTCCCTTTTACTTCGTGGTTTTGTCTTTTTTTTCTGCATTTATATTATATCCAAACAGAGTTTAACTCTTCGCTCATTCACTTCTACTTCGCCATTTCTTGCAGGAGTACAACGAGGGCAACCAAACCCACAGATTCAAATTATACACAGAGAGCACGAATTCACACACATTCATCTGTCAAGGCCTTAACAAAAATTCTTAAACGAAACCCTCAATCATTTATATAGCCAACCATGGATCGAATCCTCACGGTCTGATGAGATTCATTTCACTGTCTTTTAGTTTCGATTTTAGATATTGACTACTGAGACGGTCATAGGACGAAAATTGTGCTCCCGCCTTATTGCGAAATATTGCTTTGAGATGCTCACGTAAACAAATATGAAATGTGGTTAGACTTTATTAAAAGACCAGTGGCCCACATACAACCATGTTGGGGCCTAGCCCTAATGCACTTCCACATGCAACGGTTGGGTCACTCTTGTGCTATCATTCCATAATCCAACGATGGTCGCGCAGATAACCTCGTTTTCCCTTTAACTCCTTAGCATTGCGCGATGAGATGGGTCCCAGCTTTTAACTCTCCCTCAACATCCAACGGCGGACGCATCGTTGCTTCAAGTCCAGTGATCCAACGAACCCGAACGCATATCGCGTGATTTAAATGAACGAGTGTTAATTCACAAAAGTCATGCGATATAAATGGTTTTCCAAAACCATTTGCGACCACGCGTCAACCCATGACATACATCGCGTTTTTTTTTCTCCAAAAACTCCTTACCACTTCTCAATCGCGCGAAAGCCACCTTTCACCTCCAAAACAGCTTACACTGTTCACACTCTCCTCGTGGTTCTGCTTCCCCCTGCGCTCAAGGTTTCATCTGTTTATCAACGCTCGGTTATAACCAAACTCTGCTTTTGCCTTCTATATTCCGCCTTGAAATGTCCATATAAGTCGTTAATACATTAAAAATAAAAATATTGTAAATCAAATACGAAATTAATAAAATAAAAAATTATATTAAAGACCATGGCAAGGCTCATTTTGAATGTAACCATGTTTTTAAAAAAATTATATTTATAAGACATACCAAACTTAGATATATACACCAAAGTTTTCGTTGTGCATATAGCTCTATTCTATGACTGAGAATATGCATATAAAATCGATATATTGAGTCACATCTTTGTTATCTATTATTTAATTTTTGATAGGTCAAGATTATAAGTACTAATAAACTTAATATTTAAGAACAAGTAGAAAAAAATTATCATTTAATGTTCATAAAAATATGTATTAAGAATTTCGCTTCTCAGATCTATACAATGTATATCATATTTTTTTTTGAGGGTGATAATCATATTTTGACAAAAATATGTTAGAAATATTTTATATAAAAATATATATGTCAATAAGTAGCATAATAGCAGAATGCTCCCACCTTATTGCAAAATATTGCTTCAAGATGCTCACATAAACCAATATGAAATGTGGTCATAATTTATTAAAAGCCCAGTCGCCCACATACCACCGTGTTGGGGCCCAGCCCTAACACACTTCCACATCCAACGGTTGGGTCACTCTCGCGCTATCATTCCATAATCCAACGATGGTCACACAGATAACCTCGTTCGCCCTTTAACTCCTCAGCATCACACAATGAGATGGGTCCCAACTTTTAACTCTCCCTCAACATCCAACGACAGATGCATCATCGCTTCAACTCTGGTGATCCAAAGAACCCAAACGCAAATTGCATGATTTAAATGAACGAGTGTTAATTCACAAAAGTCGGGTGATATAAATGGTTTTCCAAAACCATTTGTGGCCACGCGTCAACCCATGACATACATCGCGTTTTTTTTTCCAAAAACTCCTGACCACTTCTTAATCGCGCGAAAGCCACCTTTCACCTCCAAAACAACTTACAATGTTCACGCTCTCCTCGTGGTTCCGCTTCCCCCTGTGCTTGAGGTTCTGTCTCTTTATCAACGCTCGATTATAACCAAACTCTGCTTTCGCCTTCTATATTCCACCTTGAAATGTCCATGACATGGTTCTGTTCAGTATGCGTCTATGCACTTAAAAGAACTCTGCTCCCATCAATGTTAAACATACCACATCGCTCCATCAATGCGTTATACAGAAACTATTGAATCAAACCCTTTACAATCTTGTTTTATAATTATGACTATATGTTTACAAAATAGTTGTGCCATCAAAATTTTTGTTGTGCATTTGTCATTAATTCACTATTTCAATTCCATTAACACCCTCATCTTGAGATAGGTGTCTTTTTAATATTTTTTTTAATATACAAAGAATATATTCTTTTTCTCAAACCTCACTCATTCATATATATATATATATATATATATATATATATATATATTTAATTTAAAATATAAAAATTATAGAAGTCTTATTCCAAAACAAATATACTTATTAAAACCAAATATCTTAAAAAAAAACATTTACTCTATAATAAATATTCAGAAAATTTTTAATACTTTTAAATTCATATTTAATATGAAAAATATTTTTTTAATTAATTTAAATATCCACTAAACCTACTATGTTTCATGAATAAAGAAAACAAATTATTTATTAATTATACTGTGTACTATATACCTTTCATTCTTTAATAAAAACCTTATAAAAAAACGCATATATTAATATAATAACAAGTACTCATAAAAAGTTTAACACTTTGAAATTCACATATTAGAAAAACAAATATTTTAATTAATTTAAAAATATGATAATATGAAAAATATTTATTTTAATTAATTTTAAAATTTTCAACCAACTGTATTTTATGGACAAGAAAACAAATGGTTCTTCATTATTTAATAGGACATATTTGTTTTATGGACAAGAAAACAAACAATTGAGTTTGCCCAATTCTTGCTGTATAAGAGAAAATTAAAGATGGTTTTAACAATAATTTTATGCCTTCCAAACAAGAAGACTATTTGTCAATTAAATGCCATAGATCCCAGTTGCCAAAAAATTACTGAAAGAAAACCATCAACTTACTCTCTATGTCTCAGGTGTAAAACTCTGCCTCAGCCCTTAAAACACTAACCCTAATTCAGTATTCGCATGATATAAATCCTAACCCCTAAAAAAATGGCTTTGCGAGAGAACATACACTAACATTCAAAGGATTAAAAACTACCATTCGTGGGAGAGCTAATCTGGCGCTCACATTATTCCTAAAGGCAACAGTCCCAGTCAAATGGCCAAAGGGATGTATCGCAGGCTTCCTTCTTGTTGAACCATTTCTACCCCAAGCCAATTTCCTCCCAAATGAACCATGTTTGTTTCCAATTTGCAGGTCTTCCCATCTCACAATTTCTATTAGTGAAAAGATTCGTTTGTTTCTTAATTCTTATATTACCCCTCGCTAAATTGTGGAGACTTTTACTTCCTATCCAGAGATCAAGTCCAAGCTGGATTTTATCTTCTCTACCCACCTTCTAGATTAGCTAGTAACCAACCAGCTAGAAAGCAGAGTTCACAACTTTCCAAATAATGGATGCATTATGCACCACAACTTTCCAAATAATTGATGAATTATGCACTTGTTTGATGAGGTTACTAACCCATTCCTCCACGATGCCAACAATTTTCTAGATAATTGATACATTATAAACTTTTTTGACGAGGTTCCTAACTCATTGTTCAACTGTGTCAACCAACTTTTCCAGATAATTGCTACATTACGCACTTGTTTGCAATTCCTCAATTGTGCCTAAGTATATATCTGATTACTTAGACTCACAAGCCTTTTCCTTGTATTAGGTGGAATTGGATTAACAAAATACATCAATTTACCATTTACTAAAAAACCTAAATTGATTAGATTGTAAACCTTAACACTAACATAAATTCTTAATTTTTACTTTAATTTAATTATATTTAAACTAAACTATGCAGCAACTTTATTAGAAAGCAAATCCTCATAAACATGTTGGAACTCAAATTGCAACATTTCTATATTTACATTAAGCAGCAGGTAGTAGCTACTCTGTCATACTCATATTGATGCCAAAAATAGGCTAAGCATATGTAGCAGATCTAATCTACACATCAAATGCATATGCTCATGGGTCATCCTAGTAATTATCAATTGGTTACCATCATCAACACAAAAGTTGTTTTACTATAATTTACATAGATTTAAACGACTACTATATAGTGCATCAATTTTAAAGTTTTACTTTGATTTAATTATATTTAAACTAAATTAAGCAGCAACTTTATTACAAAGAAAATCCTCATAGACATGCTCAAACTCAAATTGCAACAATTATTTCCAAATTTATTAGAAAGCAAATCCTCATAAACATGTTCAAACTCAAATTGCAACATTTCTATATTTACATTAAGCATCAGGTAGTAGCTACTCTGTCATACTCATATTGATGCCAAAAATAAGCTAAGCATATGTAGCAGATCTAATCTACACATCAAATGCATATGCTCATGGGTCGTCCTAGTAATTATCAATTGGTTACCATCATCAACACAAAAGTTGTTTTACTATAATTTAGATAGATTTAAACTACTACTATATAGTGCATAAATTTTTAATTTTTCCTTTGATTTAATTATATTTAAACTAAATTAAGCAGCGACTTTATTACAAAGCAAATCCTCATAGAGCAACAACTTTATTAAAAAGAAAATCCTCATAGACATCCTTAAATTCAAATGGCAACATTTAGCAAATCCTCATAGACATGCTCAAACTCAAATTGCAACAATTATTTCTAATTTAATTTAACTATACTTTATTACAAAACAAATCTTCATAAACATGCTCAAACTCAAATTGCAACATCTCTATAATTACATTAAGCGGCATGTAATAGCCGTAATAGCTACCCATAGAAATTTCCAACATCACATTGCAGCATTACTATATTTAAACTAAGTGGTAGGTAGTCGCTACCTTGTAGCCTTGTTTTATTTCAGAGGAAATATATTTTTAAGTTGAAAACTTATACAACCAAGTATTATATATATAATCTTATAGAAAATATTTTTTAATTGAAAACTTATACATCAAATATAAAATATGAAAACCTATAATATATATATATATATATATATATCTTATCGAATAGAAAATATTTTTAGTTGAAAAATTATACACAAGTATAATATATATATATAAATATCTATTATATTTGGTATATATAAATATATATATATTATACTTATAGTGAAATATGAAAACTTATCATCCAAGTATTATATATATATATATATATATATATATCTTATTTTATCTTGTAAAAAAAAAAAAAATTTGTTGAAAATTTATACAACAAATATAAAATATGAATACTTATAATCTAAGTATATAATATATATATATATATATATATATATATATATAATCTTATTTTATAGAAAATATTTTTTTAGTTGAAAACTTATACACCAAGTATAAAATATGAAGACCTATAATCCAAGTACCATATATATAAATTTATCAGTTTAATAATATTTCTTCAAAATCTGGTAGAGATTTTTAAGAATTACAAGTTTAAGTTGTTTAATTTGCAAAGTTTGAGTGTCTCAAGGGTGAGTTTTTAGAGAAAATCACAATCTTGCTCAAAATTGTGTTTTGATCAATCTAAAGGAAAACAAGCAAAGCCTAACCTCAAAGACATCTTATAGAATTGACCCTATGACCTCCTAATAGGGAGGTACTTTAACAAAAACTTGACCAATTGAACTAACCCTCAAGGATATATCATTTTTTAACATATATAAACAAGGTTAGGAATTTGGCTTTTGTGATCTTGTCCTGATGATGAACCACACTGGATGGTTTGAAACACGTCGACAAAATTTACTTTGATGTGATTTTCATCGAAAGATTTTATGCACAATATATAAACAAATCAATATAAAATTATCAGTGATTACTTTGTTGTAGTCTAACTCTTCTACATTTTGGAACTTTTTCGGGTATATTTTTCTAGTCAATTTTGCTCAAAACATTGTAAAGGTTTGTTAAAATTACGAGTTTGAGTTGAATCTAAATGCTCCTAGGGTTTTTCAAGGCGTTAAATCCATGTATGTAGTCAAAACACATTTTAATTAACCATATATCACAATCTTGACCACAATTGTATCACCAGATTCCAACAAAAAAATCAAAACATAGAATAGTTAAACAACACCATTTACTTCACTTTTTAAAAAATAAAATAAAAAAGATATTTTAAGCCTCATCATTTTTAATATCTTTCACATCATCAATCTTTATAATTTTTTAATTTAATAAAACTATAATGATCTTAGAATGTTTCTCTTAATATTTTCAAGCATAGAAATAAAATGTTAAAGAATTACAAATAATCTCTTACCTTCCTAAGATCCCATATAGTATATCAATCTTAATGGAGGTTAATCATCACAATCACTAGCATAGTCATATAAAGTAACCACTGATGAATGTTGATAGGAAACGTGATAGAAACACAAATACCATCAAAGCCTAAACCATGATTTCCATAGCCATTTTTCAACTGATCCCTAATCCCATAAGCAAAATAATGCTCGGACTTATGCGATAATGGAATCATGCCTTTGTGATCCAGGTGGCTCTAGAGACACACACAGGAAAAAGAGGGCTTATGAAAACTCAAAAATAAAAGTGATAGAAACGTGACGAACTTAGTTTCAAGTTGAAGTTCTTGTCGTCCTGATCGCAACGGTGCAAACGGTTCGTCAAACTGAGTTTGTATGCGAAAGTTAGATCTGGTCAAAGTTCTAAGGTTGACTAGATGACTTAACAAGTTAAGGAGGATGCAATTTCGCAGGATTTTGGTAGCTGGATTCTGGGAGAATTTATGGGATCATTAATTTGACTCCTCCGGTTAAAAATTGAGAATTTTAAAAATGACAATTTTCTATAAAAACAAAAAAAATTGTATATTAAGGGGTGGCGGGCCATGACCCCCGCCACCCCCATCGCACATAATATAATATATTATTAAAATAAAAAAGGATCGACAACCATGACCCCGCCGAACCCGCACCCATATGCCACCCTTTCAAAACCATCCACGGAAACCGTTACCATGGGGACGTTCCATTGACCAGAGACCCCGCACTGAATCTGGCATCGGATCGGCGGATATCAACCCTGCGCCAGCAACGTGGGTTGGCTCGGCTCCATGCGGCGATCCCATACTTAAACTCAAAACAAATTTTAAAAATAAACGTGCCCACCTTTAACCATTAGTTAATACAATGGTGCTATATATATATATATATATATAGATAGATATAGATATACACGTGAACGTGGTTGGGTCGCGTCGGGTTGCGTGGAGTGGACCCACCCACCCACCTTTTTTCTATTATAAATGCATTTAAAACCATGCCCAACCAAAAATAGTAAATATTTTGAGGGTTTGGGATTTGATCCCCTGACCTCTCCTCCTCTACTGAACGACCTCACGATTGCGCCACCAATAGTGGCTTTATAAACGCAACCCAACAATTGTTATTTAAACCTAGTTCCTCATATGCACACGAGAGCAAGTCGGAGACCCGGGCACACAGTTCGAGGTAGAGGAGGCAGAATGGTGGTACGAATTTTGAGACGAAGAATATTCTGAATTTTGAGACAAAGAATATTCCTTTGATGCCTAGAGATTCCCTAAGGGAGGTAAAATTTCATTTTGTCAGAATATGCTCAAGTTTACCGTCATTTTTCTCAGATTTTCACAGGGAATGTAATGGCTATATCAGATTCGTCTTTTCAGCAACAATTTTGCAGATTCCCTGTGGAGGAGAACCTTTAGGAATCTTAAGGGAATCTTTCAGATTCCTTGGAGGTTGAAATTCGCTGGTGTCAGAATGAGGTCAACTCTATACTCATTCTTCTCAGAATTTCGTAAGGATCTCAATGGTGAGATCAGATTGTTGTCTTGAGTTTTATATTTCCAGATTCCTTGTGGAGTAGCATCTTTGAGGAATCTAAGGGGAATCTAGAAGATTCCTTACGACCCAGATTTCGACAATGTCAAAATTCAGCAAATTGACAGTCGATTCTACACCTCTTGGTGACATGGATCCGATGGTGCAATCAGATTTTCCATCTGAGCCTTATATTTTTCGGCCATTTTCCACAATGGGATGACAGTGTTGGATTTCAGCATGTGGATAGTCAATTTCTCGTCATTCGATGCCACGTTTGTGATGTTGCATTCAGATCCAACGATTGACATCCTATTCTTCAGCCAACATTAGAGTTGAGGTATATGAAGTATTGTTTCCATGTACTTCATTGATTATTGATTTCAGATGCTTTATGTCATGTCGATTCCTACTTGATGTATGATGAGGATTCTTCGTGTTTATTTGTTGTTGTTGATTCCTGTTGATGTAAGATGCAGAATCTTTATGTGTATTGATGTGGTATCTATTTATCATCGATGGTGATTTGTGGTGAGATCCCTTTGTTTCCTTGATGGCAAGATACTCTTTATCACCATGTGTAAAGTTGTCATGTTGATAGGAGGTTTGTGATGAGTGAGAGTTCCTTGTCGGGAATGTCTCATGGAGAGACTTGCCTCTCATGTCTAGGGCACACTTCTTTGTATGACAAGTCAGCAACATCCATGTACATTATCACCAATTGAAACACTGAATGAAGCAGCCAACACCATCGAGACACCGAGGCCCGAAGACGTAGTCCACACTAGAAGAACTCCGTTATTAAACGACTTGCATTCTTGTTGTGTGATTGTTGGCATGTTTTCCTCTTTATTATATCTGCAAATGTGTTCATTAATGCTTTTGATAAAATGTAATTCTAACACATCATCCGAATTAAAAGGTCTTGGTTAAAAGGGTATCAGAAATTTACCTGAATCACTTTGCTTTTCAATGCTAATGATCTCTTTCTTGCTTTTAGAACGATCAAAACATGTTTTCATGTCAATGCCTGCACCACTATCCCTTTCTTATTTTCAAAGTAATTAGAACACATTTTCTAATGCAATCAAACCACCTTTGCTTGCCAATGCCCGGCACCACGATCCTTTTATTACCTTCTCTCCTCGATTGTCACCCACTCAATACCTTATTTCCCCACTTGGTCCTTAGTTGAAAAGTGGCAACGAATCATTTGAAGTGAAAAATCCTTTTTTTTGTTAGGTAATGTGAGTCATGAGATCACTGGCACACCTAACCTGTGACTTTATTATTCGTGACCTAGGGGCATCTAACATGTAAGTTATCAAAATCCACTAAGGATCACAGCTTGCTTGGGCCACACCAACACTTAGCATCACTATTATTTTGCCTAAAAGGGTTTGAACTAGTGACCTTTCCACCACACCAACCCTTAGCATGACTATATTTTTGTCCGTAAGGTTTTGAATGGAGTTGTCTACGGAGGCGGAGGAATTTCCGAGACGGCCAAAAGTGGTCAGAATCTGGGAAAAAAAAATTAATAAATATCGTAGATCAAAAACCTCAAGAGCACCCATAATCTTGAAGTTTGATAGCTATAACATGGATTTACAAAAATCCCTGCCAGATTTTATTAAAATCTTGTAGGAATTTCCATGATTTTCAGGGCAAAAAAGTAGGCTAGTTAGACTACGACGTTTCGAACTAGGGACATTTTCACACATAATGTATTTTTTCAAAGGAGAAAAAAACGTTGTTTCATTAATTGATAACAATTCATATGTCATTACATAAAGCAACTTGATATTCATTGTAGAATGATCAAGTATTGTGTATATATCCCGACATAAGCAGTCATTGATAGCTAGAATGGTTTGTATATTATCCTTTTGTGGCATAGATTCATATTACATTCTTTAATAAAACATATATCATAAAAACAAGTTCGTTCAACAATTTATAACATGTTACCACCACCATCCTCTAGCATTCTGTGACCAAAAAATCATGACCATTCCCCTTAGGATCGAACACAAATTGATGTAGCAGCGGGGCAAGAGGATGAATACCTATATTAACATCAATCTGATGGTCCACATTGACAAAAAGAGTATTAATTAGAAAAAAATCTAATTTATAAGCAACTAAATCCGCTATGAGAAAAAGGTAATCCCCATGCAATATAAAAGCTGTAATCTCACTGAAATAATAGGATACAGGCTCACTTGTTATATGTCATCAGGCTCGCCTGAAAAATAATACACAGGCTTGCTTGAAGTAGATTTCGTGCCCATATTCATGGTCCATATATTTTCAAGGCAGAGGGATAGAATAAGATGCCTCCAGAGAAGCATTTTTGTAATGTTGAACCAATATGTTACCAAGAGAAGCTTCCAGCCCCAGCTTAGATAAATGGTCAGCCCGCCCATTAAGCTCCCTATGTATGTGATTCATAAAGTATTTCTGGAATTTTGTTAAGATGTATAGAGAGTGGTCAATCCATCCCCTTAACTGTTGTCCCTGTAATTTGGATTTTCCTGATATTCCATATATTATGATCCTCGAATGACCATATATATGAACTATTAGAAACTACAGATGGAAAGCCACCATGATCCCACTCCATAAAGCCATGAGCTCAGCCTTGTTGTTAGTCCCATAACCACCGTTCCAAATGATATGATACCTATCCATATTTGATACTTTAATCCAAGCCCCACATCCACAAATTCCCCCATTTTGTGCACCATCAAAGAAAATCACAAGGAGGTCAATTTTGTGAGGCCTTCCCCGAACAGAAATATTAACAATGATAGGCATTCTACAGGGTATATTCTTCATCTAGCACATGAAATTTGAATTTATATTAGATATGTCAAAGGGAGCCTCTTGGAATATTATTCTATTACGAATACCCCCTAGTTCCCACATCACAAAGTATGGGAGATATCTGTAGCGTTCCTTATTAGTAGCCCAATATTGAAATGTATGCTCACACCCAACTGGTATACACAGTGGATCATTCGATAATGGCGAAAACAACCTCCATACCCATTGGGTCACATTACAATTTGTGAATATATGTTCAACAAATTCATCTTCCATTTTGCACAATATGCATCTTCCGGGTCCCTGTTTGCCTCTTTTTTTAATGTTCTCCCATGTGAGTATCTTCCCATGCCTCAGAAACCATATGAATAGAATGATCTTGTATGGAATCTTCCATCTCCACGCTGGATAGAAGTTGGATATGGTTCTTTCGCCGTCTAGAATAGATTTTAATTTGTTATATAGTTCATGCATAGATATACCATTTACCTGGAAAGTTCCATCCCAAGTAATTTTGTCACCCTCCCTATAATGAGATAAACCTGCTAGCTGTAATGTTCTTATGTAACACGGTTCGTGGATTTGAATACCGATAGTAGATAGAATTTTCCATATAGGAGCCCCCAACTCCCAATGCGAGATAATGTCCACCAAGAAAAATAATCCTTTTTGATTTAGTTTGTGAGTGATCTCAGTGTCAAAACCCTCCTTGTCCGGTTCTCCAATGATTCTGGCACTTCCAATCAATATTCTTTGCCCATTTCCAAATTTCCATTTCAATCTGCTGCCCATAATATCCTTTATCTTGATAAAGCTGCGCCATATCATCGAAGAAGCCTGACCTGATACAATTGTATCCAGATAGATCTGTTGGATAGGGTCGCCATTTATATACTTCTGGCCAATAATTTTGGCCCAAATCCCATTACTGTTAAGAGCCCGCCATAGCGATTTGGTGAGAAAGGCATTGGATAATACCCATAGATCCATTAATCCCCATCCTCCAGATGATTTGGGAATAGTTAAGAGGGATAATTTGCAAAGGTGATATTTCTTCCCCGGAGATGTTCCTACCCATATAAAGTGTGCTATAACTACATTGATTCTGTCCATAATGAAAACAGGAAGGTAGAATAAATGCGCCTAGTACACCAATAGATTATTTAATATTGCTTGTACCAAAATATATCGACCGCCAAGGGAAAGCCACTTGTTCGTCCATTTTAGAATTTTGTTTTGATATTTTTCCATCAGCCACTCCCAATCCTGATTCAAATAGGCACACAGATTCAACCGAAACCCCAGATAAGTTATACCCTCATCAAGTAATTTAGTATTGACACCTAAGAAACCAGCTATGAATTGAATTTATTCATTATCACCATTCTGATAGAACAAGATAGACTTCCCCTTATTAATATAAAGACCAGTAGCCGCACCAAATCGGGTCAATATGTAAGAGAGGTAAAACCAATGATTCCTGTTAAGATTACCATATACTAGCAAGTCATCAACGAAAATATAATGAGTGATGCTTACCATAGAAGAAAAGGATAAACCTACATATAAACCTATATTCATAGCCATCTTCATCAAATTACTAAAGCTATCCATCACCAGAATAAATATGAGAGGAGATAAGGCACATCCTTGTCTAATTCCCCTCCCAGCAATGAAGAAATCTATAGGGACACCATTGATGAGGACAACATACCAAACTGAATTGATACAAGCCATGATCCACCTAATTGAAGAGATCAAAAGGCCAATTTTGAGGAGGGCCAGCCTGATAAAAGAGCAATCCACTGTGTCATAAGCCTTATATAAATCAATTTTTAATATGAGAGCCTCTCGTTTTTTATCATGGATAGTGTGCATTGCTTCCTAGGAAATAGCCACCGCGTCATGGATCGATCCTCCCTGTAGAAAGCCATAATGATTCTCCATAATGGCAGATGATAAATACCCTCTCATGCGATTAGCAATAATCTTGGATGTAAGCTTATATAAGACATTACATAGTGCAATAGGTCTAAAATCAACAAAAGATAGTGGATCAGAAGACTTTGGGATCAAAGCTATAAACGTAGAATTTAGATCTCCTGGAACAAGACCCAGTATGTGTATTTGTTCAGTAATTGTGAGCATTTCATCCCCCATAATATCCAAAAAGTGAAGATAGAACTCAACTGGCCAGCCATCGGGTCCTGGGCTTTTATCTTGGGCAAATGATTTAAGAATAGTTTCTAATTCCTCTTTAGTGATTGGATTTGACATGTTCTCATTAGCCTGTTGATAAAATATGCGAGGCAATTGATCGATGACCCACCTTTGACATTGAACGTCGATGTTCCCATCCACTTTGTAGAATTTTAAAAAATGTTCATATGCCTCCTTCATTATTTCAGCATTTGAAACTTTAATCACACCATCCGTAGACTGATTCTGCCATATAGCATTCTTGTTACGCCTCCTAGTTGCGCATTTATGAAAAAAATTAGTGTTCAAGTCACCTTCCTGAAGCCACTGATTCCTACTCTTGAGTTTCCAAGTTGTCTCAAATATCCTTAATAATGCCAGTTTACGAGCTTCCAAATCTGCAAGAATAGCATATATCTCTTCATTTGGTGGGACAGTCGTCATATTCTTATATATCTCAGCAATCTCGGCTTCAATTTTTATGTACTCTTTCTTTTTCTCCTCTTTCTTATTATGCTCCCATGTTTTAACAACACCCTTCAGCCTTCTAAGCTTGTCAGTGAATCGATACCACCCAACAATACTGCAGTCCATAGTATCTGCCATCTATAATGCAGTCACCAGCTCATTAAATTCAGGGTCGATTAACCAAACTCGATTGAGTTTAAAAGGTAGACCTTTGGGCTTGGGTTCATGCTGGCATATTAATAAGATCACCATGTGGTCAGATAGAGAGGAAGGAAGTACTCTCATACGCAAGTTCCCCATGAGCCTGAAAATATCTGGTTTGATCATAGCCCGATCAATTCGCTTCGCAATATACTCAATACCACTTCTTCGATTGGACCAAGTCGGCACCACAGGTACTGGTATTATGTCTACCAGTCCGGAGAAACCAAGTAACCTTCAAATTCTATCAGCAAGAGGATCATGCCTAGCTCGAAAACCCCCAAGATTCATCAGCAACCAGAGATACATTATAGTCCCCAATCAACAATAGGTTCTTCAAGGATAATATTCCACTGCTTTCCATATTTTCCCAAAATACACTGCGAGCCCAGCAAGGCGCATATAAATTGATGAGGGCAATCTTTTCCTTGATCCCTCGAAAAAATCCATATAATAATATCCCTCCAATAAATTTATATGCATTAAAATCTACTATCAGAGAATTCCAGAGAGCAACCATACCACCTGCCATACCATCAGCATCTATCCCAGCAGCCATCCAACCAAGACATAAAGGAAATAGAGTCTTAATAGCAAATAACCTATTACATAAGGTCTCTTGTAATATAATAATCGATGGATGATAATCATCAACCATCTTCTGAAGGTGAAGAATCTTTGAAGGGTTGCCCATCCCTCTTATGTTCAGAGACAATATGGAGTTCATGGAAAACACTTTCCTGGGTTGCTTGCTCTAAGGGCCTGTTGTTCCTCCACCACCATGATAGGCACATCCTTTAAGGTAAGTGGCTCCCCTTGAAAAAGGGCCTTTGATTTTTGCCGACCCTTGAAGTGTCTAGAGCTGTTTTTGGATGACTTCCTAACAGTTATATTAGACGTAGAGGTTGGGGATATATTAGGTGCAGGTTCCACAGGAATTTTATCGAAGACAATAAGGGCAGCCAAATCCATCAAGGGGTTCTACATGATAGCCTCTAGATCATCTCCGACATAATTTTTAGGAGATTCATTAAGGGGATCTGTTATAGGATCATGCGGGGAGTATGGAGATGCCCATTCCAGTGGGGGCATAGAAGGAGATATAATTAAAGGCTCGTTTGAGGTCGACAAAGGAGGAAGAGGAACAGATTTCTCAGATATGCAACGACCATGGGGGTCATCTATGGTCCCGCCCAATATGGAAGGAGCAGATTTATATGGCGGGGGCGTCATATAACCCTTAGGGAAATTTCCATCCTGTTTTTGAGGGATTATATTGGGTAAAGGTTGAGGATTATTTCCATCATTAATCTCTACAATGTTATCATGTTCACTATTAAAAGAGGAAGATGAATCCTTACCTGGAAATTCTGCGTCTGATGAGATTAGAGGAACCTTTGATTTCTTTTGTCCAATAAAAATATTTCGCTGTTGGGCCACCCTTCTGTGCCTTCTTGGACAATTCCTCTGAATATGACCAGTCTGATGGCAGATTAGGCACCTAAATGGTACGCCCCAATAATCAATCCTCTACTAGTGACGACGCTGACCCCAAACCAAGTCAATATCCCCGGCCATCTCCCCTTGGAAAGCAACTTCAACGAGTATCCATGCGACCCGTTTATCTGTCGTGCCAATATAACGAGGATCTATATATCTGGTTATGCCAATCGAATTACTAATTTCTCTAAGGGTCTTTATGGTCCAATATTCTAATTGAAAACCAAGTAGTTTTACCCATTTGAGTTTTCTCCGTGGAGCATCCAGTATAGGGTTGAAACCCAAATACTAAGGAATGAGTTGCATGTAACTCCTACCACTCACCCATATACGCTCCATTATCTTCAAATAATATTTTTCATGGAGGAAGTGGATACTGAACCAATTTCCCAGCAGCAGACTAACCTTGGGCTTATATCCAAGCATAGGGGCCCAAAAAGTATTAATGCATCTATCCATATTAAGTTCACCCACCTCCGCATGCATCCAGCGCCCAATGAGGGCTCATTTATGTAAGCTTATAAACCGATCCCATAGGTCATCAAATTCCAAAGACACTTCTTTGATTACAGATGCAGATTTATAAACCTTCATGTTCGATGTCCACCCCGCTGATATTGTTCCTATACACCATGATGTTGTGAACCTCCATTATTCCTGCCCGATGATAATTGAGAAAGCAATAAATCATCCCTTATCGCACCAGATAATACATCATGCTCTAATCATGTAGCATCCCTATTATGCCTCAACGTATTACCCCACATATTACTATTTTTTTCTGCTAATATCGTGGAAGCAATAAGCGCCTCATGCGCAGATGTGTCAGATGACAAAATGTCCACTTGTACCTCCATCAAGTAGCTCCCAATTATCAAATCACCAAAAGAGAAAATACGAGCAAATATTGACAACCACTAGCTCAACTACATACACCACAGTAGCAAATTAATTTAACAAACATTCCACTTTAAGGTAGGAAAGGGATGCCAGTTGTTGGGCGCCCTCCCGTCCACCTCAGCAACCAATCACCAAACCCACGTGGATGCTGTACAACAGCTGCCCACTTGGACCGGCCACGTGTTGGGTAGGTGCCAACACTAAATGCGCAGGGGTTAACATAGTTTAGGGTTTCTGCTCCCGGTTTTACCGCGATGTCTTCTGACTCTCGTTCATTGTTGCTCGGGACCGGTGTGTGGGCGTTCGGCTCCGTCGGTGGTGGTTGCTGCGGATTCTATAACCTGCACAACCTGTCACCATTTCCTGTTAACGCTCCAACCTTTTGTTGCCCACCATTGCTAGTTAGTTGTTTGTTGCAGTTGCTAAACCTGTTCGTCGGTTCCGCCATGTTTGTCTTGTTGGGTTTATGTGTTTATGGGTTGCTGAACATTGTAGCTCGCTGCCTGTTCCTGTTCTTGAACACGAAGTCCGCCATTGTGTCCGCCATTCCTCTGATGTTGGACCGCCAGTTTATCGATGCTTGTCCGCAAGGGTTTGGGTCTACTTGCTCCGTTTGATTGAATTATTTAGGTTTGTTTTCAATTCTTTCATTTTTTACTGTGAGAATTCCCATTTTGGTTGATAAATATTGATTTTCTTGTTTTTTGCAAGTACAGGGTTCCATGTTTGGCATTGGCGAGGTTCTCTTTCGGCGTTGTGGTGGATTCTCTGCATCCTCGGCGGTGGCAGACCTCTCGGCGACCTTCGGTAGGATTCTGTGAATCCTACCAATCATACTTTGTTTTGTTTAACATTTGTTCCCTATGTTTATTAACACTCTCAATCGTTGTTCGGTGGAATTTGTGTTTAGCTCTTCTTGTTTTCTTGTAAGAGTGAATGGGTTTTTATGTGGTGGAATTTATGTTTAGCTCTTCTGTGGGTTTATATGTGGTGGAATTTATGTTTTTTATCAGTCATTTTTTTCACCTAACAGAGTTATCTGTGGCGACTTATCTGTGGTGACTTAATGGTTAACAGAGTTTAGGGTTTGGTTTATCATAGTTCGGCTGCCTCATAGGTTTATTTTGGCATTCATTCTGCTCTGTTTAATTTGGCATTCATTCATTCATTTAGGGTTTGGTTAATAGTTTAGGGTTTGGATAACAGAGTTTAGGGGTTTGGTTAACAGAGTTTAGGGTTTGGTTTAACAAAGTTCGACTGCCTCATTCTATATTAATTTCTGATTTTTACTATTAGTCTACTTTCTGCTCTGTTTTCTTTCGGATCTGAATAATTTTATCTCATTCCCAAACTAAATAGTTTATGTGATTAAGTGTGGGGGGAATACTGTTTCAGGTTCAATAACTTTCTCATGATAATCATAGCCAAAATTCAAATTGAATGCTTTTCATATGGGTGAGTGCATATGATCAAACTATAATGTCCCCTGTTTGCGATCCAACTCTTCGCGGGCTTTCTTTTTCCTCAACATGGTCATAAGATGCCTGCAATTTTTTTTGTCACATGGAATGGTGAGTCCCTTTTGGTATTCAAAGCCATATTCCTCCTCTGCTTTTTCCAGCAATGCACTAAATAGAGAATGGTTGAAATAAGTAGTGGGGATAACGAATCTACTTCATTCGATGCCAATGTAAACCACACAGTGCCCTTTGGGAACATCTTTTGGAAGATCAGTGCATGATTTGCCCTACTTGATCTCATGCTCCAATGCCAAATTTTGTCTCTTCTTTAGAGAAAGTAGAGATCCAAATGCCTTGTAGGGATTGGCAACCCTACAAATGACTTTCATCTTCTCCTTCAAGAATGGAAAGTGAGAGGTCCCCATTCTTTCTGTGATCGAATTCAAGCAACACAATTATAAAAGTAAATGACGAGATTCCCACCAAAATTGAAATAATGGTTAACATAGTTTATAATGTTTACAAAGTAATGGTTAACAGAGTTTATAAGTTTATTGTAGTTTTGTTATTTATATGTTGCACTCCCTTACTATTCCATTATATTCTTGAATTCATTTCATGGTTAACAAAGTTTATGTGTGAGGCTCCTTGGATAGCTGAGAAATCCAATGCCTTGTACAGATTACTCTTCCATTAAGTCATCCCTACTATAGGTTTTGGTTGCTTGTAAGAGTCATATTAGAGTTTATATGTTTGTGAAGTATGATGAAAACATTTAATGGTTAACAGAGTTTATATGTTTATTGTAATTCTGTTATTTATATGTTGCACTCCCTTACTGTTCCATTATATTTTGAATCCATTTCATGGTTAACAGAGTTTATGTGTGAGGCTCCTTGGATAGCTGAGAAATCCAATGCCTTGTACAAATTACTCTTCCATTAAGTCATGCCTACTATAGGTTTTTGTTGCTTGTAAGAGTCATATTAGAGTTTATGTGTTTGTGAAGTATGATGAAAACATTTAATGGTTAGCAGAGTTTATATGTTTATTGTAGTTCTGTTATTTATATGTTGCACTCCCTTACCATAATAATTTATCTTTTGAATTCATTTCATGGTTAACAGAGTTTATGTGTGAGGCTCCTTGGATAGCTGAAAAATCCAATGCCTTGTACAGATTACTCTTCCATTAAGTCATGCCTACTTACACTCCCTTGCTGTTCCATTATCTTCTTGGATTCATTTCATGGTTAACAAAGTTTATGTTTGAGGCTCCTTGGATAACTGAGAAATCCAATGCCTTGTACAGATTACTCTTCCATTAGGTCATGCCTACTATAGGGTTTGGTTGCTTGTAAGAGTCATATTAGAGTTTATATGTTTGTGAAGTATGATGAAAACGTTTAATGTATAGCAGAGTTTATATGTTTATTGTAGTTCTATTATTTATATGTTGCACTCGCTTACTGTTCCGCTATCTTCTTGAATTCATTTCATGGTTAATAGAGTTTATGTTTGAGGCTCCTTGGATAGCTGAGAGATCCAATGCCTTATACAGATTACTCTTCCATTAATTCGTGCCTACTATAGGGTTTGGTTGCTTGTAAGAGTCATATTAGAGTTTATATGTTTGTGAAGTATGATGAAAAAATTTCAATTATACTTAGTGTAGTAGAAAGGAAATCTGAGATCTATTAAGATATAAAATTCCAAACATATATTCCATCCAAAAATCCACATCATAGTGTGGTTACATCCAAAATCATCTAACACTCCTATTCTTTATGGCCTTAAGAATCTTCAGTGCCAAACCCTGAGTTCCCTGATTGAGCCAAGTAGGTTGGCCTTCCTAAGAAGGCTTCATTAGGTGGTGGTTGATTGCTGCCATATAATTGAGACCAATTTTTCCCTTCCAACCATGGAGGAATTGAGTACCCGTACCTCACACTTGCGTTAAGTGGAGGTCTGTGATGAGCATGCATTGAATTCACACCTCCTGTGGTAGGAATAAGGCAAGTGGGTAAACCCCGATTTTGATAGTGAGGCACTTGAATGTTTATGAGGTCTTGGAATAATGTTGTATTATTTGCAATGTTGTCCAATGTGTTGGACTTGTTCCTGGATTCATTCTCATCAACTGTGCTTGCATCTATGTCAAACATATCGGTCATCCCTTGTTCCCTTTCAAGCATTTGTTTAGCCTTCCTTGCTTCCTTTTCTTGTCTTGACATTTGTTTTTGTTGCTCCTTCTCTTGCCTTGTTCTCTCTCTTTCAAGCCTTTCATCTGCTCGACGTTATGCTGCAATAGCCCTTGCTACCTTCTTATCCTTGGCTTGATCCTTTTTTTTCTATTTTAATTCTTGAATTTCCATTTTTTTATTTTCAGACTCAACTAGGAGCTTTATATAGTCTTCTGAGGTGAGTAACTATGAACTTCACCCCAAACAAAGACTACTCAGTGTTCCTTGCTTCTTTTTCATTGACACTCTTTCTACTGGTAGCTTTAGGAACCGCCCAAGTAACTTCACCCTCCCTCCCACCTGCATGTCATTGCTTGGCACTTCAGTATCCATGGCACTTGATTGAACTATATTATTTTCTTCATCTGGTGCCTCATTATGTCCTCCATCTTCTTCCATTGATCTATTTGTTGGGAAAAATACTGAGAGGGGGGGTGAATCAGTATTTACTGCAACAATTCAAATATTTTTACTTTTCCACTCTCTAAAACCAATACGCTACTTTCCTTTAGTAGACTCGCGTATACACACGGATATCCTTCATGAAACTCGCATATTATCAGAGATCTAAATATGTAGATATTTATTAACTTAGTTCTTTGCAATATTCATTCATCTGATGTTAGGTTAACAAAAAACATGTGTAGTAACAATAGAATAACCATCACACAAAGCATCACACATGAACACCAGGATTTTTAGGTGGAAACCCAAGTCGGGAGAAAACCACCGCTGCAGTTGCTCAGCCTTCAATATTTTATTATAGAGAAAACATCTTACAACATATGTGCTGGTGCAGACTCCTACCATCACGCAGGCACCCACCTGCGCTTGTTTACCAGCCTCTCCTGGAAGGGAGCTCCAACCCCACGACTCGTTTACCAGCCTCTCCTGGAAGGGAGCTACGACCCCCTACTCTCGTTTACCAGCCTCACCTAGAAGGGAGCTACAACCCCCTGACTGAAGGCTACAACCCTCAGCACCTCTATGGACCACGTTTCATCAATTTTCACACTGGATCCAAAGCTTCCTCTAGGACACAACTTGCAGGCCACGTTTCATCATATTTTCAGACTGGACCCACTCCATACTTTTAAGCACAGTCAACCATGAAACAGATACATATAACTCACTGACAGATATCAGTAAACCAGCAGAACAGATCAGACATTTCTTACCACAGACTTCAGCAAACCCTAGTTTGCATACGCGCTTTCCTTTCACTGATGTCGCGTATATACGCGCTTCCATTCACACAAACTAGTGTATACTTCTGTACATATTATAGATCCAATTTCATTGCGCATACGCGCTTTTTCTTCAGCGAAGCCGTGTATATACGTGCTTCCTCTTCGGTGAACTAGCGTATGGTTCTTCAGAACTTTTATGTCATTGCAATTCTTCATAGCAGATACATCACTTCAGATTTTACCCTTTATCTCAGACAGATGTTCGCCTCAACACAGATCTAATCATTCCATAAACGGATCTAGCAAATACAAGTACATTTCAGATCTAGATCCCCTTCTTCATCATTGGTGCATCATACATTCAGATCTATCATTCAACTGTAACCCTTTCCATTCAGATATACTTCAGAGAGAAGTATTCATTAAAGCTCAGACATCTTGCATCCACACTCATGATTTGCACAACGAATTTCTTCTCCTTATGTAGGTTTGCTGTACCACAGGCCCCTTCTTCAATACCATAAGCCAAAACAATACCATGAGCCAAAACCACATTACTTTCGATGGTATTCCTGGACGGGGTCATTTAGATGAATCATTACCCAATACAATGGGTAAATACCATGGAGGTTACCCCTGGTTTTTCACTTTAAGAGCGCTTTTGCCCATACGTGACTTGGCACGTTATTACCCGCGTGCATACGCGACTTATCCTAGAAAAAACCGCGTATTCCTTGAGACATACTCTTTTCATCATAGATCTAGCACATATTGAGTTCCTTTCTTCATTACCTACTGTACTCTCTGTAGATACATCAGATTTTCATCTTTAAACAGGTTCATCAAGACATATTCTATCAAGCACAACTTCATCAAGTAAGTTGCCATCATCTTCATCAGGTGGGTTGCCATTCAAGAACAACTCTCTACATCATATTGTCAAAAAACATCATATCACATCAGATTTACATCATTTACCAAGTCCATCAAGTCTCCATAAAGTCAAGGATAACTTCATCAGGTGTATTGCCATCAAGGACAACACATGCCAACAATCTCATGTCTTCATCTTCATTCAGTGGGTTGCCATCAAGGACAACACTCTGCATCATATTGCCAACAATCTCCCCCTTTGGACTTGATGGCAACCACGATGGTGTTTGATCACCACAACAGATAGGTACATTAAGAATACAATGACACCATGTTACTCTCCCCATTCTTTGACATCATTCTTTCTCTTCATTCAAACACCATGTCACTCTCCCCCTTTGACATGAAGGGCAAAGGGCGGATCAAAACCAACATACTCTCCCCCTTTTCTCCGCATGTGGAAGAAGCGTGCTGCAGATCTGATATATACTGAAGTAACCAAGCTCCCCCTGAGTTCATGCTGAATCTTCAAAACATATTTTTCAATGAAGTACATGACTCTATGAACTTCCTATCACCAAAGACTCATACTTACATCAAATATCCAACCAAGTGGATTTACATATGAGACTCAAGTACCCAACCAAGTGGGTTTACACATTTCAACTCAGCTACCCAACCAAGTGGGTTTACAAAGTTTGACAAGTCCTTTACATGACTGAATATTAAAATTTAACATCATGGGTCTCAACAAGACCTTTTCACCAAAATACAAAAATGACCATTTAAGACCAACACCTAGAAAGTCCTCAAGAAAGAGAACATTTTCCAGAATCAACATAATGTCAACAATGCATTATACTCAGCAACACTAATGCTCCCCCTGAATCTGTGCATCCAAGCATCCTTTTCATATGACTAAGGCTCCCCCTTAGTTTGTGCATCCTGAACACTTTCACCAACAAATCATCAAGGTTATCAAAACATTAGAAATAGAATTATGAGAACTGAAACACCACCAGAGATACCAAACAGTATCAGAGATATCAAACAGCACTGCAGCTATGCTGAAGAGAGCTGACCCCAAACAGAAATTTGTCAGCAATCAGACATATGCGGTTTTCTGTGCATTAACTCGCGTATATACACGACTGTGTTTCAGGAAACCCGCGTATCCAATACCATCTTCTATATTTTAACCAGATCTGATCCTCTTGTGAGAAAAAGACAGTGTTCAGCTTCTTTCTGAGATATTTGAATGCTTCCCAGGACTACAGATAGATAGAACAGTGTAGTTGTGTCTTCAAGCGTCATCCAACGGTTGTAGCATAAGCACATTAGTAACCAAGCCTTCAGATTCTTTGCAACATCAATACAATCTTTCCAAGAGAGATTATCATACCAGAACAACATCTTCAAATATGTGTCAAGAAATCATCCATGTGGTCCAATATCATCAAGATCTTCAAGATTTAACATGAAGTAACATATGTAGGCAAAAGATCTCAACCATAGTAACAAACTCTGCATGATCTATTCTTATTTCTGAATCAAACGACATCCAACTCATCCATGTGTGAGCACAAAAGATACTTATCAACAACCAGGGCTCAAAATCTCATCATAATAAACCATGTACCAAGTCATCATCATTTGAGCATGAGTATCACAAAAACCAAAGAATAAGCAGTCATATTGCCAACAATTCAATCATTAGTATTCAACCTGCTGCTCCCCCTGAACCAGTGCTCCTTCTTAACTTGTGCAACCTGAATACGTTCATCAGCAAGTCATCAGCAACAATCTCTGAATGAACTACCCTAATCTCCGAATTATAAGAATTTCATCTCAACAATGAATAATCTTCATCAAAAAAGCAAACAAGACTCATCCACAATCTTCAACATAAGAAACCATGTATCATATCATCATTATTTAGAACTGAGAAACTAAGCTGATATTGAGTCAATAATATAGTTATTAATAGTCAGACTGATGCTCCCCCTGAACCTCTGCTCCAGATCTTCAGCTATCATATAAATTCTCTTATCATCAATGCATACGCGACTGTGTCTGCTGTAACTCGCGTGTATACGCGACTTTTGTTAATAGAACCCGCATATGGAAAGTGAAGCATAGAAATTTTTCACATTCCTTCATCTCCCCCTGAAATTGTACTTCCTGTACCTGTCTTCTTCATATCAGATGCTCTGTTAGAAATACATATAACCAGAATAATCAAATCAATCATGAGAGACATCATACATTGCTCCCCCTGTGACGATACATTACTAAATCTCATAATGTATCCCACATCATTCCCGCAGTCAATCAGAGAAGTAAGCTTCAGAAGCGGATGACTGCAGTAGGGTCAAAATTCCCTACGTTTCTGATCGGTCCTCCATCTTTTTCCAGATTTGTTTGAACTTTCTATTTGTGTGTTGGAAGTTATCCAATTTCTCATATCTGTTCAACCTGCATTCCTTTTCTACATGTCCATACTTGTTACAAGAATAACATCTCATGTGTCCAGAGAAATAAGCATAAGAATCATAATGAGTATTTCTAATCTTCCTCCTTTTACAATCAGCCGCTTTATGTCCATACTTATTACACGAAAAATAATATCCCTTGAAGAAACCAGAGTACCTTTCTATGTAGGATCTGTTTGTTTGTGGCTGAATTGTTCTGCTTCTGCAATTTGCTGCAACATGCCCATAATTATGACATTTAAAACATTCAACGTTCTAGAATGAATTCCTTTGAGAATTCATGATTTTTGGTTGATCTTTTGTCTCTTTCACCACTTCAGGTTTTGCATTGACATCCTCTGAATTTTTTGCACTTCCTTGTGAGCTAGATTCTCCTTTGACAGTTTCATGGAAACCAAGACCAAGTTTAATAGCAGGATACCTTTGATTACTCAGAATATTGTCCAAAATATTAGTACTATCTTGAAACCTCAAAAGTTTAACCTTTTCTTCTAATTTACCTTTGAGAATGTTTACCTCAACCTCCAAGGCTTGACACTGCTTTGTCATGCTTTCTTCTTTCCTTCTTCCATCTTCTACTTGATCCTTTAGATTTAGAATCTCTTCTTTCAACCAATTTTCGTTTTCTTCACATGTTTGTTGCAGCTCTTCATTCTTCTTATTTGATTTTTCTAGATCTTCTTTGAGAGAGATGGTTTTTGCTTCAAGGCCTTCCTTTTCAAATGGTTGTAGAGGTTCCTCATTCTTCTTACTTGATGCTTCAAGATATGCTTGCAGAGAGATGATTGCAGCTTCAAGTCCTTCATTCTTCTTGCTTGATTTTTCGAGATCTGCATTTAGATCATTGATTTCTGCTTCTAGTTCTTTAATTCGATTGGATGCATAAGTATGAAACCTTTGATACTTGTCCACCTGTCCATTCAACATTTCTATTTGATCTTTCATTTGAGATATCATCTCTTTGTAGATAGAATCTTTCTTATCAATTTCCTTTTGTTGTTCTTCAACTTTGATCTTGATAGCTTCTTCTAGATCCACAACTTTACTTTCACTATCTTCACTATTATTTGCACAAAGAAGATTATTCAAGGGACCCCAATCACTATTTGATTCATCTTCTTCAATTTCTGCTATACAAGTTTTCTGAGATATCTTCTTGTTTCGAGTAGCCTTCTTCTTTTGCTTCTTCGCCATGAGTACTTTCAGATCATGGTCAGAATCTTCTTCATCTTCACTGGACACTTCATCATCATCTTCATTTGCATAATAACTCTTCCTCTTTTCAAATTGTTTCCCTTTACCATGTTTTTCTTTATAAGGACATTTAGCAGCATAGTGACCAACTTTTCCACACTCAAAAAATTTGAAGGGAAGCTTACCTTTGAATCTTCCAGTACCTAGTTGGAGTTTTCTCATGAAATTCGCTTCTTCTTCTTCGGATATATAGCTGGTTTCTTTGACAACTTCCTTTTCCTTTCCTTTTGCAGACACTTTAAAAGCAGCTTCTTTGATTTGAGACGGACCTCCTTGTCTCATTTCAAAAGCAGTCATAATACCATGTAATTGAACAATAGTAAGAGTTTGCAGATCTTGCCTTTCTTCAATAGCTGAAACTTTAGAGTCAAATTTTGAAGTCAAGGATCTTAAGACTTTTTCCACCAAAGTAGTATCAGTTATAGTTTCACCCAAATTTCTCATTCGATTTACAATATCATCCAGACATAAGAAGAAATGGGCAATGCTCTCATCACTATGCATCTTCAAATTTTCATATTCAATTCTAAGAGTTTGGAGTTTTGCACTTTTTACCTTTGTGTCTCCTTCATAGCTTAGAATGATTTTGTCCCATATTTATTTTGCTAAATGTAGCTGCATCACTTTAGCAAATTCTGATTCAGACATGCTTCCCAATAAGACATTCACTGCTTTGGCATTGATTTCATACTTCTTTCTTTCAGCTGCATCAGTAGGAATACTTGCCGGGTATTGATAACCTTCTTCCACGATTGCCCATACATCTGCACCAAGACTTTGCAGATATGCTTTTGTTCGTACCTTCCAGAATATCAGATTGCTTCCATTGAATAGAGGTGGCTTTATAGACATCACTCCTTCTTGACTTCCCATGGCGACAGATCTCCTTCAAGCGATCAAGCTTTTGCAGAAGGACCTGCTCTGATACCAATTGTTGGGAAAAATACTGAGAGGGGGGGGTGAATCAGTATTTACTGCATATTAAAAACTTTTTACTTTTTCACTCTCTAAAACCCATACGCTACTTTCCTTTAGTAAACTCGCGTATACACGCGGATATCCTTCATACAACTCGCGTATTAGCAGAGATCTAAATATGCAGATATTTATTAACTTAGTTCTTTGCAATATTCATTCATCTGATGTTAGTTAAACAGTAAACATGAGTAGTAACAATAGAATAACCATCACACAAAGCATCACACATGAACACCAGGATTTTTTAGGTGGAAACCCAAGTCGGGAGAAAACCACCGCTGCAGTTGCTCAGCCTTCAATATTTTATTATAGAGAAAACATCTTACAACATATGTGTCAGCAGACTTACCAAAGACGTGTGCACCCACTCCGCGCTTCGTTTACCAAATACCTCTCCCGAAGCTGGAGCTCCAACCCCCGACTGCCACTAAATTTCTCTCCCGGAAGGAGCACGACCCCCGCTCCATTTACCAGCCTCACCTGGAAGGGAGCTTCAACCCCCTGACTGAAGGCTACAACCCTCAGCTCCACCATGGACCACGTTTCATCAATTTTCACACTAGATCCAAAGCTTCCTTTAGGACACCACTTGCAGGCCACGTTTCATCATACTTTCAGACTGGACCCACTCCATACTATTAAACACAGTCAACCATGAAACAGATACATATAATTCACTGACAGATATCAGTAAACCAGCAGAACAGATCAGACATTTCTTATCACAGACTTCAGCAAACCCTAGTTTGCATACGCGCTTTCCTTTCTCTGATGTCGCGTATATACGCACTTCCGTTCACACAAACCAGCGTATACCTCTGTACATATTACAGAGCTCATTTCATTGCGCATATGCGCTATCTCTTCAGCGAAGCCGTGTATATACGCGCTTCCTCTGCGGCGAACTAGCGTATGGTCTCTTCTTCGACTTTTATGTCATTGCAATTCTTCACAATGTATACATCACTTCAGATTTTAACCCTTTACCCTCTATTGTGATGTTCGCCTCATCACGTATCTAATCATTCCATAAACAGATCTAGCAAATACAAGTACATTTCGTATCTAGATCCTTCTTCATCATTGGTGTATCTCACATTCGTATCTATCATTCAACTGCAACTCAGAATCTCTTTCCATTCAAACATATACTGTGAGAAAAGTATTCATTCGTTTCGACATCTTGCACCCACACTCATGATTTGCACAATGAATTTCTTCTCTTTATATAGGGTTTACCCTTTTTCAATACCATGAGCCCTCTCAATACCATGAGCCAAAAACAATACCATGAGCCCAAAACTACATTACTTCCGATGGTATTCCCGGACGGGGTCATTTAGATCTAATCATTACCCAATACAATGGGTCAATACCATGGTGGTTACCCCCGGTTTTGCACTTTATGAGCGCTTTTGCCCATACGCGACTTGGAACGTTGTTTCCCGCATGCATACGCGACTTCCCTTAGACATATCCGCGTATGCCTTGAGACATACTCTTTTCACCATAGATTTAGCACATATTGAATTCCTTTCTTCATTGCCTTCTATACTCTCTGTAGATACATCAGATTTTCATCTTTAAACAAGTTCATCAAGACATATTCTATCAAGCACAACTTCATCAAGTAAGCTGCCATCATCTTCATCAGGTGGGTTGCCATTCAAGAACAACTCTCTACATCATATTGTCAACAAACATCATATCACATCAGATTTACATCATTTACCAAGTCCATCAAGTCAAGAATAACATCATCAGGTGTATTTCCATCAAGGACAGCACATGCCAACAATCTCATGTCTTCATCTTCATCCAGTGGGTTGCCATCAAGGACAACACTCTGCATCATATTTCCAACAATCTCCCCCTTTGGACTTGATGGCAACCACGATGGTGTTTGATCACCACAACAGATAGGTACATTAAGAATACAATGACACCATGTCACTCTCTCCATTTTTGACACCATTCGTTCTCTTCATTCAAACACCATGTCAACTCTCCCCCTTTGACATCAAGGGCAAAGGGCGGATCAAAACCAACATACTCTCCCCCTTTTCTCCTCATGCAGAAGAAGCGTTCTGCAGATCTGATGTATACTGAAGTGACCAAGCTCCCCCTGAGTTCATGCTGAATCTTCAAACATATATTCCAATGAAGTACCTGACTCTATGACTTTCCTATCACCAATGACTCATACTTACAACAAAGATCTATCCAAGTGAATTTACATATGAGACTCAAGTACCCAACCAAGTGGGTTTACACATTTCAACTCAGCTACCCAACCAAGTGGGTTTACAAAATTGACAAGTCCTTTACATGACAGAGTATTACAATTTTACATCATGGGTCTCAACAAGACCTTTTCACCAAAATACAAAAATGACCATTTAAGACCAACACCTAGAAAGTCCTCAAGAAAGAGAACATTTTTCAGAATCAACATAATGCCAACAATGCATTATACTCAGCAACACAAATGCTCCCCCTGAATCTGTGCATCCAAGCATCCTTTTCATATGACTAAGGCTCCCCCTTAGTTTGTGCATCCTCAACACTTTCACCAACAAATCATCAAGGCATCTTTATCAAAAAATTAGAAATAGAATTATGAGAACCGGAACACCACCAGAGATACCAAATAAAAGATCAGAGAGAGCAAAAATGATCGCAGTTTATGCTTCTAAGAGAGTCGACTCCCAAACGTAAATTTGTCGCCATGAGATGCAGGTAAGGTTTTCTCCCTCATTAACTCGCGTATATACGCGACTGTGTTTCAGGAAACCCGCGTATCCACTACCATCTTCTATATTTTGACCAGATCTGATCCTCTGTGAGGAAAAGACAGTGTTCAGCTTCTTTCTCAGATATTTGACTGCTTCCCCGGACTACCGATAGATAGAACAGTGTAGTTGTGTCTTCAAGCGTCATCCAACGGTTGTAGCATAAGCACATTAGTAACCAAGCCTTCTGATTCTTTGGAGCATCAATACAATCTTTCCAAGAGAGATTATCACACCAGAACAATCATCTTCAAATAGGTGTCAAGAAATCATCCATGTGGTCCAATATCATCAATATTTTCAAGATTTAACATGAAGTAACATATGTAGGGAGAAGATCTCAACCATAGTAACAAACTCGACATCCAACTCATCCATGTGTGAGCACACAAGATACTTATCAGCAACTAGGGCTCAAAAACTCATCATAATAAACCATGTACCAAGTCATCATCATTTGAACATGAGTATTACAAAAACCTATGAATAAGCAAGCCATATTGCTATCTTTCCAATCATTAGTATTCAACTCGTCGCCTCCCCGAACTGCCTTTTCAATTTGTGCAACCTCGAACACGTTCAACAAGTCATCGCAACAATCTCTGCATGAACTGTCCTTATCTCCGAATTATAAGACTTTCATCTCAACAATGAATACTCTTCATCAAAAAGCAAACAGGACTCATCCACAATCTTCAACATAAGAAACCATGTATCATATCATCATTATTTTAAGCTGATATTGAGTCAATAATACATTTATTAATAGTCAGACTGATGCTCCCCGTGAACCTCTGCTCCAGATCTTCAGCTATCATATAATTTCTCTTATCATCAATGGATACGCGACTGTGTCTACTGGAACTCGCGTGTATACTCGACTTTTGTTAATAGAACCCGCATATGGAAAGTGAAGCATAGAAATTTTTCACATTCCTTCATCTCCCCCTGAACTTGTACTTCCTGTACCTGTCTTCTTCATATTAGATGCTCTGTCAGAAATGCATATAACCAGAATAATCAAATCAATCATGAGAGACATCATACATTGCTCCCCCTATGACGGTACATTACTAAATCTCATAATGTATCCCACATCATTTCTGCAGTCAATCAGAGAAGTAAGCTTCAGAAGCGGATGACTGCAGTAGGGTCAAAATTCCCTACGTTTCTGATCGGTCCTCCATCTTTTTCCAGATTTGTTTGAAATTTCTATTTGTGTGCTTCGGAAGTTATCCAATTTCTCATATCCGTTCAACCTGCATTCTTTTTCTACATGTCCATACTTGTTACAAGAATAACATCCTCATGTGTCCGCAGAAATAATCATAAGAATCATAATGAGTATTTCTAATCTTCCTCCTTTTACAATCACCGCTTTATGTCCATACTTGTTACATGAAAAACAATATCCTTGAAGAAACCAGAGTACCTTTCTATGTAGGAACTGCTTTTGATCGAGGCCGAAATGTCTGCTTCCGCAATTTGCCGCAACATGCCCATAATTATGACATTTAAAGCATTCAACTTTATTGACTGATTTCCTTTGAGATTTCATCATTGTTGGTTGACCTTTTGTCTCTTTCAACACTTCAGGTTTTGCATTTTCATCCTCTGAAGTTTTAGCACTTCCTTGTGAGCTAGATTCTTCTTTAACAGTTTCATGGAATCCAAGACCAAGTTTGATAGCAGGAGACCTTTGATTACTTAGAATATTTTCCAAAATATTAGTACTATCATGAAACATCAAAAGTTTTACCTTTTCTTCTAATTTACCTTTGAGAATGTTTACCTCAACCTCCAAGGCTTGAAATTGCTTTGTCATGTCAGTTTTCTTCCTTCTTCCATCTTCAACTTGATCCTTCCGATTTAGAATCTCTTCTTTCAACCAATCTTCATTTCCTTCACAAGTTTGTTGCAGCTCTTCATTCTTCTTGTTTGATTTTTCCAGATCTTCTTTGAGAGAGATAATTTCTGCTTCTAGGCCTTCCTTTTCAAAGGATTGTAGAGGTTCCTTATTCTCCTTACTTGATGCTTCAAGATATTCTTGCAGAGAGATGATTGCAGCTTCAAGTCCTTCATTCTTCTTGCTTGGATTTTTCGAGAGTGCATTTATAGATCGTTGATTGGCTTTCTAGTTCTTTAATTCGATTGGATGCATAAGTATGAAACCTTTGATACTTGTCCACCTGTCCATTCAGCATTTCTATTTGTTCTTTCATTTGAGAGATCATCTCTTTGTAGATAGAATCTTTCTTATCCATTTCCTTTTGTTGTTCTTCAACTTTGATCTTGATAGCTTCTTCTAGATCCACAACTTTACTTTCACTATCTTCACTATTGTTTGCACAAAGAAGAGTATTACAAGAACCCCAATCACTATCTGATTCATCTTCTTCAATTTCTGCTATACAAGTTTTCTAAGATATCTTCTTGTTTCAAGTAGCCTTCTTCTTTTGCTTCTTTGCCATGAGTACTTTCAGATCATGGTCAGAATCTTCTTCATCTTCACTGGACACTTCATCATCTTCTTCATTTGCATAATAACTCTTCCTCTTTTCAAATTGTTTCCCTTTACCATATTTATCTCTATAAGGACATTTAGCAGCATAGTGACCAACTCTTCCATAATCAAAACATTTGAAGGGAAGTTTACCATTGAATCTTCCAGTACCTAGTTGGAGTTTTCTCACAAAATTTGCTTCTTCTTCTTCGGATATTCAGCTGGATTCTTTGACAACTTCCTTTTCTTTTCCTTTTGCAGACGCCTTAAAAGCAGCTTCTTTGATTTGAGACGGACCTCCTTGTCTCATTTCAAAAGCAGCCAGAATACCATGTAATTGAACAATAGTAAGAGTTTGCGAATCTTGCCTTTCTTCAATAGCTGAAACTTTACAGTCAAATTTTGAAGTCAAGGATCTTAAGACTTTTTCCACCAAAGTAGTATCAGTTATGGTTTCACCCAAATTTCTCATTCGATTTACAATATCATCCAGACTTAAGAAGAAATGGGCAATGCTCTCATCACTATGCATCTTCAAATTTTCATATTCAATTCTAAGAGTTTGGAGTTTTACCCCTTTTACCTTTTAGGATCTCTTCATAGCTTAGAATGATTTTGTCCCATATATCTTTTGCTGAATGTAGCTGCATCACTTTAGAAAATTCTGATTCAGACATGCTTCCCAGCAAAACATTTACTGCTTTGGCATTGGTTTCATACTTCTTTCTTTCTGCTGCATCAGTAGGAATACTTGCCGGGTATTGGTAACCTTCTTCCACGATTGCCCATACATCTGCACCAAGACTTTGCAGAAATGCTTTTGTACGTACCTTCCAGAATATCAGATTGCTTCCATTGAATATAGGTGGCTTTATAGACATTATTCCTTCTTGACTTCCCATTGCGACGGATCTCCTTCAAGCGATCAAGCTTCTCGTGGTATGACCTGCTCCCGATACCACCGTTGGAGCTGCTATTGCAATACCGAGAGGGGGTGAATCAGTATTTACTGCATATTCAAAACTTTTTACTTTTTCACTCTCTAAAACTCATACGCTACTTTCCTTTAGTAAACTCACGTATACACGCGGATATCCTTCATACAACTAGCGTATTAGCAGAGATATAAATATGCAGATATTTATTGACTTAGTTCTTTGCAATATTAATTCATCTGATGTTAAGTTAACAGTAAACATGTGTAGTAACAACAGAATAACCATCACACAAATCATCACACATGAACACCAGGATTTTTAGGTGGAAACCCAAGTCGGGAGAAAACCACCACTGCAGTTGCTCAGCCTTCAATATTTTATTATAGAGAAAACATCTTACAACATATGTGGCCGGTGCAGCACTCCTACAAGCACGTAGGCA
Source organism: Pinus albicaulis (assembly GCA_034641835.2). Lineage (NCBI taxonomy): Eukaryota > Viridiplantae > Streptophyta > Pinopsida > Pinales > Pinaceae > Pinus > Pinus albicaulis. Next base: position 28,088,701 of record CM076573.1, read on the forward strand.
CCCACTCGCGTTTCTCATTTACTGCCTCCCGAAGGGAGCTCCAACCCCCCCCCGACTCGCTTACCAGCCTCCCCCTGAAGGGAGCTACGACTCGCTCACCCTCGTTTACCAGCCTCACCTGGAAGGGAGCTACAACCCCCTGACTGAAGGCTACAACCCTCAACACCTCTATGGACCACGTTTCATCAATTTTCACACTGGATCCAAAGCTTTCTTTAGGACACCACTTGTAGGCCACGTTTCATCATACTTTCAGACTGGACCCACTCCATACTATTAAACACAGTCAAACATGAAACAGATACATATAACTCACTGACAGATATCAGTAAACCAACAGAACAGATCAGACATTTCTTACCACAGACTTCAGCAAACCCTAGTTTGCATACGCGCTTTCCTTTCACTGATGTCGCGTATATATGCGCGTCCGTTCACATAAACCAGCGTATACTTCTGCATATTATAGATTCACTTCATTGCGCATACGCGTTTTCTTCTTCAAATAAGCCGCGTATATACGCGCTTCCTCTTCGGCGAACTAGCGTATGGTTCTTTAGACTTTTATGTCATTGCAATTCTTCACAACAGATACATCACTTCAGATTTTAACCCTTTACCTCAGACAGATGTTCGCCTCATCACAGATCTAATCATTCCATAAACAGATCTAGCAAATACAAGTACATTTTAGATCTAGATCCCCTTCTTCATCATTGGTGTATCATACATTCAGATCTATCATTCAACTGTAACCCTTTCCATTCAGATATACTTCAAAGAGAAGTATTCATTCAAGCTCAGACATCTTGCACCCACACTCATGATTTGCACAATGAATTTCTTCTCTTTATATAGGTTTACCCTTTTTCAATACCATGAGCCCCTTTTTCAATACCATGAGCCCAAAAATACATTACTTCCGATGGTATTCCTGGACGGGGTCATTTAGATGAATCATTACCCAATACAATGGGTCAATACCATGGTGGTTACCCCTGGTTTTGCACTTTATGAGCGCTTTTTCCCATACGCGACTTGGTACGTACTTTACCGCATGCATACGTGACTTCTCCTAGGCAAATCCGCATATGCCTTGAGACATACTCTTTTCATCATAGATCTAGCACATATTGAATTCCTTTATTCATTACCTTCTGTACTCTCTGTAGATCCATCAGATTTTCATCTTTAAACAGGTTCATCAAGACATATTCTATCAAGCACAACTTCATCAAGTAAGTTGCCATCATCTTCATCAGGTGGGTTGCCATTCAAGAACAACTCTCTACATCATATTGTCAACAAAGATCATATCACATCAGATTTACATCATTTACCAAGTCCATCAAGTCTCCATCAAGTCAAGGATAACTTCATCAGGTGTATTGCCATCAAGGACAACACATGCCAACAATCTCATGTCTTCATCTTCATTTAGTGGGTTTCCATCAATGACAACACTCTGCATCATATTGCCAACACTATTGTCCACAAAAAAAATGAACAATTTCACTGTTCAATTCAGCCACTTGTGAAGGCATGTTCATGCTTTGTTCATTGGTTCTTGAGACACTATGGGCGTTCAAATTAATCATGTTTTCTGCCAGCCATGATGGTGGGTTTACTTGGATAGGCAATGTCAATTGGTCATTTTCAATTTCATTAACAATATCAGCAATTTCATTTTCTGCATTAACAATATCAACATTTTCATTTTCAACTACATCTACATTAACAATATCGACAATTTCTATTTCAAAAAAATCTGCATTGTCAACTGCATGTTCAACAGTGTTGCCATCAATTTGTTGACAAGTATACTGTGTTTCACATACCTTCTCATCATCATTAGCATATAACTGTCCTTGAGAGAGGGAAATTATATTATAAGCTGCACCACATCATCATGTTCATGTACTTCTTCTTCCACTTCATGCTCTTCTTCCTGACCATCCACATGGAAAGCTTGGCTACAAGCAGTATCATGCATAAGAGCATCATAATTTAGTGGCCATATTCCTGTCCCCCTAAAGCCAGCCTTGATATTTGATGGTGTCAGAGCCCTTTTAAAAGCCTTACTTGCAAGCTCTGCTAACTCAAACCTTTTCACCTCAGCCCCTGGATTCTTTGCCATCCATGCAGCATGTTCTGACCTGAAATAGTTCTTGAAAGGGCCAAACACACTAACATCAAGGGGCTGCAATCTGTGAGTGGTATGAGCGGGCAATGTTAAAAGGTCAATGCTCAAATTGTTTTCTTCCTCAATTGATTGTAGAGCGATGTCGCTTCCATGGCCATCTAATATCAATAGGTGTCTATTATTAGGTGAGACACCACATGGCACAGATGCAACAAAGTGGCAAAGCTAATTTAAAAAAATATCTTTAGTCATCCATGCATGGGGATGTGCATCCATGCATGGTCCAGGTTCATAGTTTTGTATATAATTTTTCAACTGATTTTTACCTTTGAAAATATAAAATCCCGGGATTGAAGCACCAATTTCATTGACACAACATAAAATGGTTATCCTCTCCCTGCTCTTAGGCAAAATCTTTGGCACGTTTCAGCTGCCTCTTTTGGCAATTACCCTCATGCCATAATTCCTTCCCGCCTGTAAACCTGTTTCATCATAATTCCATACATGGTCTGCACCATAGGAATGTTTATCGTAAGCACTAGAAAGAGTGTCATAGAACTTACATATAACTGCAGGGCACAAATTTAATGCTCTGTCTCTGTCAAGACCCTCAGCTGTACACAATACAAGGTCTAGATGTCTTTTTATAAACCCAAACCACCATGATTTACCAGGAAACCCATATTTGAATGGGTTTGGCCTCCCTTAACAGATTTGAGCAATTGTAGATTTGAGTTGTATCAACTCTCGCCCATGTCCCAATTGCGAAATTTCTTTACACCACTCAACCACCTCGACCTCCTCCTCTTCAGACATAACTGTAACAGGCCCTCTACGTTTGGTGTGAGTGAGCCCATTTATCCAATAATGTATTGATGAAGGAGGAATAGTATGCTTCTTTGCAGATGCTTGAACAGAATATCCATTGAACTCTATGTCGTCAATTGCAGCTAACATTTCTTCTTTTGTCCAACCTCTTATAGCGCTGATCTTTTTAGTTGAAGTTGCACCTTGGACTGTGGTTGATGGTGGCTCTGTGGCTGATGGTGCCATAACATCGGCTTCAGCCACATGGTTATCCTCAACAACATTGCTTGGGGTATTGTTGACATTGACATCACATGTTCTTTCTTCATCTGATGAGGTGCATCGCAGTTGGGCACCCCTGGTCACTCTTTTGCCACTTCTCCTTGTACGAGCTACATAAGTCACTCTTTCCATGGATGCAACTACCTATAGGCTGTAGAAGCACCAATTGCATTCAATTATTCATAATTGAAAAGAAGGATTTCATACAAGCCAAAAATCACTGTAACATCATCTATTCCCATTTATAACAATTTATAGAAGTTTACAATTAGTTTGTGTATTATTGCTTTCATTTAGTTTAGAATAATTGAAAATAATGTTTTCATATGATGAATACAACTTCTATGCATAGCTATTGCAGATATATATGTTAACTTCAAATGCTACAGCTTCTATTTTCAGCTACTGCAGATACATATGTTAACTTCAAATGCTACAGCTTCTATGCTCAACTACTGAGATATTTTCCACATGCTTCTCTGCTCAGCTACTCATGTTTTGTTTTTGGTTATTTGTTTCCAAAATCTAATCTCTATCTTTTTCTGATCTTTGTGTCATTTGAAGTCATTATGCACCCCGACGATGAATTGGGTAAGTTCAAATGATTGGGTATGTTTGAATTCCAATCTGATCTTTGTGTCATTTGAAGTCATTATGCACCCCAAAGCTGAATTGGGTAAGTTTAAATGATTGGGTAAGTTTGAATTACAGTTTGATCTTTGTTTCATTTGAAGTCATTATGCACCCCGAAGCTGAATTGGGTAAGTTCAAATGATTGGGTAAGTTCGAATTCCAATCTAATCTTATTCATATTATTCTTTTTCATCTGTAGCTGATTTGGGCAAGTTCATGAGATAGCAAGAGTTCCACTGTGCACTGCCTTTATATTTTTTAGATATAGAACATTCTGATCATAGTTACTGAATTCATCAACCTGTTAAGAGACATTGATCTTTACTAGTTCAACTAATCTAGGTGACTATTAGCCAAGGGACTCTAAAATTTTTGAATCCATCAAATGTTACAAACTGGGGTAGTTTTATGGGATGTCTGATTGATGGATATATAGTTCTGTAGCTATCTGAAGCTATAGTTATGTAGCTGTCTGATATATGGATATATAGTATGTGTGTGTAATATCCCGTTTCGTGGATATCTCTAAAACACGACAAACTCCAACTAGAGATGGACTGGGAGGGCGTTTACCAGATATGCCACCTCTGAAAAAGGATGAAATATGGAGGCTACCTGGCCCTTTCCAGACTTTGTCTAAGAGTATAAAATAAACACACCAAGTGGTATAGAACTGGGATGCTCAAATATATATAAAAATAACTGTGCAACAGACATATAATAACATAGAAAGAATGTACGGAAACTCATCTAGAAATATAGAGAGGAAATGCTAAGCCATTTTATTAAACTGAGAAATATAATGAAGTACAATAGGTGATCAGAATGATGGCACCTAGACTTGCTCAAGGCAAGTGAAGAAATACTCTCAGAATACACCAGAAGTGGCTGCTCTCTGAACTGTGTCCTAGCTGCTGGAAAACTGCCGTGTAACTGCTACCACTGAAATGAACTGATAACTAGGGGCTGATCCCCTTTTCGAAATGAGCTAAAAATATGGAAACCTCCTCTACTCACCAATCCCGACAAAACCCAGAAACCATATAAAAAATGGCCGACCTCCGAAAAACACCCCCATTGGGGAATCACGCTGGCCTCCAAGGCTCTGCGTAGAGGCTAAATAGGAATGGCTGAAATACCGCCTCAAAATCCACCAAAATATTCCCAAAGGTAAAGGCGGATCCTCTGCTCAAAATCTCGGCTCAAATCTCCTGCAAAAACCTCGATCCAGAACACCTCCTAGATGGACTATGTCCTCCCTCTCAGTGACTGCGCAGTCTCTATGAATGCACGGCTCCGAAAAAAAACCAAACACCAAAATATCCCACAAAATGCTGAAGAAATAACCTTGCCCGAGCAGGCACTCGAAGTCCCCCGGGACTAAGGGCGAGATCTCCAACCGGAGACACTTAATGCACTAAACAGTGCTGCAGATAGGCTAAACAACCATCGTGCTCAAGAAGTCAAAATGACCATCTCAATATCATCAACAACAAATGAATCAAATGAGAAGGCTCCTCCCTCTTTTATAACGTTGGCCTTCCTCCAACCCTAAGGTCCTTCTCCTCACGTAGCCTCCCTCTCTTGCCACGTGCTCATCCTCTCCTGCGTAGTAGCTTCTAGAGCACACGTGGGCCCCCTCTCTACGTGGTGCTTGTCCCCCCTTGGCTCCCCCTTAAGTCACAACGTTGTGCTACTAGGAGGGTGTTTTATTCCACTTAAGTGAGTTAGACCCTCTCTGCTCACTTTTTTTATTTATTTATAAACTATAGACGGAAAAACTGAACAAAATCGAATATTCCAATTAGCTGTCGCTAATTAGGAATATTACAGTCTCCCCTGGAAAAATGTTGCTTGTCCTCAAGCAACTGAAGTGATGGATGCTGCAAAATCTTCTCACTCTCCCAAGTGGCATCCTCATCCAGCAAATTCTTCCACCTCACCAAGAATTCCCGGACCGTCCTACTCCATAGCTGCCTCTCCCTGGTATCAATAATAGCCTCTAGCTGCAACACCAAATGCCCCTCATCATCCGTGGGTGGTAGCTCCTCTATCACTGTCACCTGCTGCCCCAGCACCTTCTTCAGGCATGATACATGAAAAACGTTGTGGATCTTGCTACCTTGGGGCAGCTCCAACTCATATGCAACCTACCCAATCCTACGTATCACCCTGTATGGCCCGTAAAAGCGAGGCTTGAGCTTCTCAGCTCCCTTCTGCTTCAGCGACGACTGTCGGTATGGCTGTAATTGTAGGTAGAACAAGTCCCCTACCTCAAAGTGTCTCTCCACCCGACCTCTGTCGGCATACAACTTTTGCTGGTTTTGTGTTGTAGCCATATTGTCCTTGAGATCTCAGAGAATGTCCTGACTCTCTTGGATCCAAATCTTGGCTCTAGGAGCCTTGCTAGCACCGAACATCACATCAACAAAAGATAAGGAATGATGCCCATACAAAGCATAAAATGGCGACATACCAATGGACATGTGATGTGTCGTGTTGTAGCAATACTCCCCCAAATGCAACCAATTTAGCCATGCTCGCTACTGACCACTAACATAGTTACGCAAGTAGCCCTCCAGCCACCTTTTAACTATCTCCGTCTGTCCATCCGTCTGTGGGTGATAACTGGTACTCGGTGTCAACTCTGTCCCCACTAGCTGGAAAAGCTCCTACCAAAATCTGCCCATGAAGTGGCTGTCCCTGTCACTGATGATGGTCTTAGGAAGACCATGCAGCCTAAAAATCTCTCTGAAGAACATCTCAGCCACCTGTGCTGATGTGTAATGCGCGGATATGGAAAAAAAGTGTGCATACTTTGTCAGCCAATCAACGACGACAAAGATACAATCCTTGCCCTACACCATGGGCAACCCTGTGATGAAGTCCATCGATATGCTCTCCCATTTCCCCTCCGGAATGGGAAGAGGCTACAACAATCTTGCGGGATGGCTCATCTCTCCCTTGTTCCTGTGACAAACATCACACTCCCTGATGTGCTGGAGTACGTCCTCCTTGAGGCCCTTCCATGAGAACCTCTCTTTAATGGCCCTGTAGGTTTTGGTAAACCCCTGATGGCCTGCCAATGGAGAATCATGTGATGCCTGGAGTATCTTCTTCTTAAGCTGAGATCCCTCAGTCAAGAAGATCCTGTCCCTGTAATAGATGATCTCATCGACCACCTTGTACCTGTCATCTACCACCTGTCCATCCAGAAGCTCACATGCAAATCTGTCCTTGGAGTACTCCACTAAAATTCGAACCCTCCAATTTGTATCCAAGCTCATAAGAGATAACGTGGCTGGTCTACGTGAAAGGGCATTTGCTACCACGTTATTCTTACCCTTGACATACTCAATGTCAAAGTCATATTCTTGGATCTTACTGATCCACTTCATTTTCCTCTCCTGTAGCTGCTCCTGCTCCAAAAAGAACCTGAGGCTGTTGTGATCAGTCCTCACCCTGAATCTGTTCCCTACCAAATACTTCCGGAATTTGGCCAAGGCATGCATAATGGCCAACATCTCCTTGTCTTATATAGAATACAACCTCTCATGCGGAAGGAGTTTCTGGCTCTCAAAGGCTATAGGGTGTCCCTCCTGCATCAATACTGTGTTGATCCCCTCTCTCGACGCATCACACTCCAAGAAAAATGGCTACGTAAAATCTGGCAATGCAAGCACTGGGAAGCTACTCATCACCTCCTTAAGCCTGTCAAAAACTCGATGTGCTGTATCCGACCAACTGAATGCCCCCTTCTTCATCAAATCTGTAAGGGTTGCAGCAAGCTGTGAGAAAATCTTGACGAACTTCCTGTAATAAGTACATATGCCAATGAATCCTCGAAGTTCCGTCACGTTCCTCGGCTCCGGCCAATCCCTGATGGCCCTAATCTTCTCCTCATGGAATCTCACTCTGTCCACTCCAATAATGTGACCCAAGTACAACATCTTCGTCATCCCAAACTCACACTTGGAGAGCTTAGCATAGAACTGTTGCTCTTCCAAGATATGTAGTACTGCCTCTATATGCTGGAGATGCTCCTCCCAAGTCCTGCTATATATGAGTATGTCATCGAAGAAGACTAATACAAACTTCCTCAGATCACTGTGGAAGATATGGTTCATGCAAGACTGAAAAGTAGCTAGTGCATTGGTCAACCCAAAAGGCATAACCAAAAACTCAAAGTGCCCATAATGACACCTGAAGGCGGTCTTGGGAATGTCCTGTTCCCTCACGCGAATCTAATGGTACCCTGATCTCAAATCAATCTTCGAGAAGAACTTGGCTCCTCTCAGATCATCCATCAACTCATCGATCCTGGGTATAGGATACCTATTCTTCAGGGTCTTCTTGTTCAAGGCCCTATAGTCAATACACATCCTCAAGGTGCCGTCCTTCTTCTTCACCAACACCACGGAAGAATCAAACGGACTCGTGCTCGGTCTGATGTGCCCAAGAGCTAGCAACTCCTGGATGGCCCGCTCAATCTCATCCCGATAAGCTTTGGGATGCCTATAGGGGGTAGTAATCACCACCTGAATGCCCTGCTCAAGCTCTATGGTGTGCTCGAACGCTCGGTCTGGTGGCCGACCTGGTATTATATCCCCAAACACTACCTCATACCTGTCAAGGATGGCCTGTATATCTGGATGAACTGCCTGACCTGTGGTCTCTGCCTTTGAGGCCCGCAACTCAACTGCCCACACTATGTCTCCCTTCCGGAAATCTGCCTCCATCCAGTGTGCCGAAACAGTTTGAGGTGGGTAAGTGTGCATCCTGCGGATCTTCTCGTGCTTCCAAGTCTTCTTATCATCCCACTCCATCTCTAAGGCCTCCCAATCTGTGATGACCTTCCCCAGAGTAATCAACCATTGAACACCCAATACCACATTGGTATCCGGTATGTTGACCACAAAAAAGTGATCGGTCATGGTGTAGGTACCCATCGTCACTGCCAACTCTGGAACATACTGGGCACATTGCATCGTCTGGGCTCCTGGGACCAAAACTGAAAATCCGTCAAAGCTCTCGGTCGGTATACCTCTCTGCTTGACCATCTGTGCATTAATGAAGTTGTGGGTTGCCCCACTGTTAACCAAAACTGACACTTGCTGGCCACATATTGTCCCTCGTACGCGCAACGTCAAATACTTGGGAGCTCCTTGCAAGGCTGCAAGAGTCCCTCCTGTGGGTGCAAAAGTTGCACCTCCTGTCCCTGGAGGTGGAGGTGGCAACTGATCTTGGGCCATCTAACTATCTCCTGCCTCCTCATCATCCTCATCATCCTCTTCCCCACTATCATCGGAGAAGACCTCAATGAAGTGTGCTTTGCCAACAACACACCTATACCTTGGTGCCCACGGCTCCTGACAAGTGAAGCACAACCGCTTCTTCCTCAGCTCCCACCTAGCATCATCATCTATCTGTGCCTGTCTTGGATTCCCCTTTGGAGGTGGAACCCTCACATCTTTCCCCTTGGACTGGAAACCCTGTCTCTGGGGATAAGGTGTACGAGTCCTGGGCAATGCATCCTGTAAATCCCGCGTCCTGCTGATAGCATCCTGGAGTGTAGTTGGTCTAGTAGATCTCACTAAACCCCGAAGTGGCTCTACTAACCCCTCCACAAACATATAGATCATTCGTGCTGTGGATAGATCTGGCACCATCACTGAAACCCTCAAGAAATCTGCAATGTATGTCTTAGGGCTCCCAGTCTGCTTGAGCCTTGTCAGCTCAACAAATTTTTGTTCTGGATCCCTCCGATCAAATCGCTCCATCAATATTCTGGTAAACTCAGCATATGTCGTCACTATAGAATGTCCGAGTGTGACCATCCCATGGAAACACCAGTCCTGGGCCTCACCATCCAAATGTAATGTCGCTACCTTGATGGCCTCCGTCTCCGACATTTGGTTAAACTGGAAATAGATGTGCAGCTTCTCCACCCAAGACTTTGCCGAACTGTTTGATGACCCATCAAATGTAGGCAAATGGAATCTACTAGATGTGTGGTGGCTATCTCCATCATGATAATGCCGGTGCCCTCTATGATGGTTGTGGGGTCTACTATCCCGCTAGAGCTGAACAAAATCTTGGAATGAGAGAGCATCCCTGAACTCCTGCCCATATGCCTAATACTCTAAAAAATACTAGCCCATGTGTCCGGGCTCTGCCTCCTGCTGGGCCCCTGCCCCTGTGTCTGCTCCCAAGAAAGTGGGCATGGTAGAACGTGTAGGTGCATGTGAAGCCATCGGCTAAATTGTATCACGTTGAGCAGCACCATGCTCCGGAAAATGGTATGATGTACCTGATCCCTCACCTACCCGGAATACTCATGGGGTCTCACGCTGTCTAGCCTCTACAACGGTGAATCTCTGACCCATCACCTCAATCTGCCGCGTTAAATCCTGCACCGATTTGAGGAGTGCCTCCCCAAACTGTTTGGCCTCAGCATCATCTACCATCAGCTCTATCTGCTCTGAATCTAACACAGGCTCCTCCTATTCTGATTCTGTCACAGGCTCTTCCTGCTCTGTGTCCACCACCTGAACATAATCTCCCTCTTCGTAGGTGTTCTCTAACCTACGCTCATGGTCTCTGTACTTCCTGCCTCTGTAACAAATATATGGACTCTTTCCCGGTGTCATAGATAGCTAGCTCCAAAGGTTGAGCCAGAACTATGCTCTGATACCACTGTAATATCCCGTTTCGGGGATATCTCTAAAACACGGCAAACTCCAACCAGAGATGGATTGGGAGGGCGTTTACCAGATATGCCGCCTCTGAAAAAGGATGAAATCTGGAGGCTACCTGGCCCTTTCTAGACTCCGTCTAAGAGTATAAAATAAACACACCAAGTGGTATAGAACTGGGATGCTCAAATATATATAAAAATAACAGTGCATCAGACATATAATAACATAGAAAGAATGTACGACAACTCATCCAGAAATATAGAGAGGAAATGCTAAGCCATTTTATTAAACTCAGAATAATAATGAAGTACAATAGGTGATTATAACGATGGCACCTAGACTTGCTCAAGGCAAGTGAAGAAATACTCTCAGAATAAACCAGAAATGGCTGCTCTCTAAATTGCGTCCCAACTGTTGGAAAAATGCCGTGTAGCTGCTACCACTAAAATGAACTAACAACTAGGGGCTTCTCCCCTTTCCGGAATGAGTTGAAAATTTGGAAACCTCCTCTACTCAGCAATCCCGACAAAACCCAGAAACCATATCAGAAATGGCTGACCTTCGAAAAACACCCCCTTGGGGAATTAGGCTAGCCTCCAAGGCTCTACACAGAGGCTAAATAGGAATGGCTGAAATACTACCTCAAACTCCACCAAAATCCTCCCAAAGGCAAAGGTTGATCCTCTGCACAAAATCTCAGCTCAAATCTCCTGCAAAAACCCTGATCCGAAACACCTCCTAGATGGACTGCGTCCTCCCTCTCAGTGACTGCGCAGTCTCTATGAATGCATAGCTCCGCAAAAAAACCAAACACCAAAATCTCCCACAAAATTTTGAAGAAATAACCTTTCCTGAGCAGGCACTCAAAGTCCCACACTCAATGCACTAAACATTGCTGCAGACCGGCTAAACAACCAGCGTGCTTAAGAAGTCAAAATGACCAGCTCAATATCATCAACAACGAATGAATCAAATGAGAAGGATCATCCCTCTTTATAGCGTTGGCCTTCCTCCAACCCTAGGGCCTTTCTCCTCATGTAGCCTCCCTCTCTTTCCACGTGCTCATCCTCTCCTGCGCAGTAGCTTCTAGAGCAGACGTGGGCCCCCTCTCTACGTGGTGCTTGGCCCCCCTTGGCTCCCTCTTAAGTCACAACGTTGTGCTACTAGGAGGGTGTTTTATTCCACTTAAGTGAGTTAGACCCTCTCCACTCACTCTTTTTATTTATTTATAAACTATAGATGGAAAAACTGAACAAAATCGAATATTCCAATTAGTTGTCGCTAATTAGGAATATTACAGTCTCTCCCGACAAAATGTTGTTTGTGGACATCATTTTCTTCTTCCCTTATGTGCCAAATTCAAATTTTATGATGGAATGACATGTGTATATGGTTGGTAACCCATCTGGGGACAATTTCTCACAAAAATCTCCACCAAATATTCTCTTAAATCCTCCCAAATATGCACTAACTTCACAAATTCGAATTTCCAAGTAAGCAACTCTTTTTTAATGTTGGGAATTCAATTTTATTTGAGCACATGTATTTTCCTTGATTTTATGAGTCCAAATCTCTTTGGGACTTCACTTTAACCCCTCCATAATTTTCCACCTCATTTCCACCTCATTTAACAAGTGTGGATATTTATTTTTCTCCATTTATTTAATTTATGGCTTAATTAATTGCTAGTTTTCCCACTAAACTTAGGAAAAGTGGGTTTTGAGGTTTCAAAACACATTTTTAACCCCTCAAAGTGTGTCATAGTAGAAAGTTGAGCATGAGAGGTGTAATTTTTATTACTCATATCCCATACAACTTCTCTAGACAACACTTATTACAAATCAATTACAATTTTTATTGCAATTTTCAACTTGCAGGAAATCTTAAAAAAAAAAAATCACTACCTAGACCTAACCAAATTCCATGAAATTTTTTGTGTGATCTAGTATGGTAATATACATTGACTCTAGACACTAGGACTCACCCAAGGCCTCACCATCAAGCCGTACTCCGGCTTTGGGGTAAAATTGGAAGAAAAAACTCAATTAATTATTAACTCCTGGTAGGGAGATGATAATTAACCAAGTAAAAGAAACCTCCCAGAGTAATACACACTTTTTGGCAAGGTCCCAAGCTACCTAGGCTCGTTACAGACTCAATACTAACTCAAAACTCATCATTACTAGCATCACTTATTACAATTCCCCGTAGGGCGTGGAATCTTGGTACAAGAGAAAATGATAAGAAGTAGAAGTAGAGTTTAAAAACTCCGTTGAACTGATGATATCTGATGATATTTGATGGTACAATTGTCTTTTGGTTCATCTTCAGGCATGGATTCTTCTCATTATCATCAGGTGCCACTCCAATAGTCAACAGGTCAAGCAAAGGTCACCAAGGGTCATCCTCAAGCTCTAGAAGTCATAGAAAGGAAACCCAAGGTCAAGGGAAGGCTCAAAAGGAAAATCAGAGCTCACATGTGTGGAAACAACAAATCAGAGCTCAGATCTAAAGTGAAGGCCGATAATATTGTAGTAGAAGGTAAAAGAAGTGTTACTGGAAGAGATTTGACTAGGTTTAACTGGATCAAGGTTAGCACATCATCTGATGAGGTTGTTCTTGGTCTTAGAGGGTATTGGTCTTAGTCTTAAGGTCTTGGAATTCGTCAATTGAAGAATCTATAAGGAAGAAAAGAGATTTAAGTTTTCCTCTCAAGAGCAGAGGTTTTTTCCCTGACTTGTAGCCTATATTTTGTGTTCTTGTTCTTCTTGTTTTGGTAGTTGTTTGATGATTCACACATATAATAATAAGGAACAAAGCTAATAAGTAAAAAGCTATGTTGCACGAGTTTCCGGTATGTGGGTACTGTCTGAAATCAACTGCCAAACCCTGTGGTCACTGAGCAGAATATTCGAAATACTAAAACTTCATCTTTTGATCCCCAATCGCATGGAGGAGTCATTCGTGCAACTATAGAGTCCCAGTCACTCCCTTAAGCCTGGCAAGCATGTGATTGGAAGTCAAAAGTAGATTGCATAAACCCTAATCTCCTGTTCACATGGATGAAGGGTTGTCCATGCGACTGGAAGTCTCCAGTCGCACGAAAGAGCTTCTGTGCGTGCGACTGTGGTTGAGATCCTCCTATTATATGCCTACAACTGGGCCGAAAAACCTAAATCAGATATGCAAGCCTCTAACCCTACAATTTCACCTCAGAGAAACCTATTCCTTTGCGAACGAGCCTCAGACCTATGCGAGCCAAAAACCAAGAGAGAAGAATGTCTCATCATTGTGTCTAAATGAGGTAGAGGTCACTTGTATTTATATCCTTCCAATGGATCCACTTTGCTTTAGGGTTGACCTGATCCAATATGCACGTGTAGGGCTGACCTAATCCAATGTACATGAGTGGGTTCATAAATTCAAAATCCAACTTCTGCTTATCCAAATTAGGTGATCTTTAGGTCGATTTTGGTCCTCTCTAAAAAAGGAATTCAATGCAATCATTATCTCTGTCATCTGAGCTATCCAAGGTGGAATTTGACCTTAGTTGCAAAAAACTTTACACTCCCTCTCAACTAGGAAGAATTCCACCTGCCAATATCTGTCAGTTGATCATTACATCATCCTATCATGTTGTCTTTATTCCGTGACCATCTCAAGTATCTCATCATCTCAAATCATCAAAGTTCATCTCAATCCATCCCTTGATTATCCTTGATTATCTATTTTTTTTCCCTGCTCATGCTAAATATTCTCAAATCTAGAAGAAGTATTTGCCATCGGAGGGGAGCCTAAGCTACCACACTCTATTCATTGGGCTACTAACTAGAATTTCGGTCAACGGGCTACTACCTGGAATCTCGGTCAACAAGCTACTACACGGAATCTTGGTTAGCAAGCTACTACGTAGAATTTCGGCCAATGGGCTACTACCCAAAATCTCGATCAGCCAGGAGTTAGATCTACGACCCGCATCATGATTGGAGAGCATATCATTAGGGATCAAATCTCAACCTGGAACCACATCAAGGAGCTATTACTCAACCCAGAATCTCATGGGGGAGTTACTACTATGACCTCTTATCGAGCAATAGGTAATATAGTGGAGCTACTACTCAACCCATCCTATTGCCTATCGATCTTCCCAACAATGACCCTTAATAGTCATGTGGTAGAAAACCTACACCATAATCCAGCTTGGATGAGATACTCGACTTACCAAGAGGTGAGGATCACACACCTCCAAGCCTCCTCAACCCGTTGGCCAAACGAGAAGGGACAATCCCAACAAGCCCAACTTGTGGGTATGATGCCAATTGGGGTAAACTCTGCAAAGACCGAGAAAGGGTGAGCTACTACTCCAAACCTATGGGTAACAGACAGGGGTGATACCCTATTGTCCAGAGTTCCCTCAATCCCCAGAGCCCTCTATCTCAATTCCACACCCTCGGAGCTCAAACAGGGGAGGAAGTGTTGGATTAGTGTCCTCGATCAGTGTTGCTTTTGGTAGCAACATATCATCGTGCTCATATCTGGTAATCATCATGTCTCAATAGCAGTTGTTTCCTGTTCATGCAGGAATTTCAATCAAATATCATGTTAGAGCATACATAATCATATAAATAAAAAAGGATACCATAATCATCCTCCTTCTTAAGGAGGTGCCAACCACAAGTCAAAGCTTGTTTCGTACTGCTGCACTGTCTCAATATGTGAAAGCATCTCAAACCCAACTATATATATATTGGATTCTCTTCCAATCGGATCCCACCCTTTGATATCACAATCCATCCATGTCAAACAACTCTTCAAAATATTCTTCATCCTGCCTCACAACTAGCCATGCTAGCAACATCGTACTCAACCTTGGTCGTGCTATGGACCTCTCATCCAAGATATCATGGAAAATCTCATACTAAAGCAACATCCAAATGTGCTCATCAATAATAATCTCAAATATCAATAATACATCAATGTAGTCACATATCATATCAAGAATATATTAGATCAAGAATTGATCATCTTATGCAGATATATCGAAGGATGCTTGGTGGAAACTCATTGTGAATGAAGCAGCTCAATCATGAACTCATTTAGGTTCTATACGGATGGATGTTCAAAGCGGAACATCAATGCTTCAATCAACTGTCGGATGCCATGTCAAGTTCAAAAACATCTTTAACTTCAAATCGAAGTGTCCAACGATTTGCATTTCCACTTTCCAATACTTCTTCAATAGCTTCACAATATAGATTTTCTTTTCCCAACTTCATAAATTGATTCATCATGCCATGATTCAGTATTTCGAGCTTCAGAAGTGTTGGTCAAAGTTGTCATTGATGTCAATATGGCATTATTGGAGATGGAAAATATTCTTGCGATACATGAATAACTCTTGTTGCCCTAACCTAATGCAAACCCTAGGATAAAACCCTAAGCATGAGATGATGCAAATTCCCTAGATGAAAATTCCCTAATCTAATGATGCATGATCTAATGATGAATGAAGGAGCCTTTTCCATGAAACTCTCCTAGGCACATTTCTTAGCTACATGAAACCTTAGATGGTTTGCCCTAGAATGATGCAAGCATAAATTCCTAAAGCCCTATCCCTAAATTCTTGATTGATGATGCCCTAAGGAAGCCTTAATCCTTATAAATGTCTTAATCCTAGAGGAAGCCCTAACATTGTCCAAAACACAAAAATCCTAAAGGCTCCCATGATAAAATAATGATGACAGTTCACAAATTTAATTGTATTATTAGGAAAATAACCTCATTGAAGGATGAAATTGACCCCGACTTGTATAGGACAATTTTCCCTTTCTAACAAGCTATCACTGGCTCTCTAAGTCCTTCTAGATTGAGAGAAAATGATTTTTTGAGATGAAATATTATATTATTTATGCTAGCCGACCTAAGCTTACCTATGCACAAGTCGGCTCCACACCCAACATACATGTCTATTCGTTGAAAGGAAAAACTTGTATGAGTACAAGTCAGATCTCCTCATTACAACCATGAATTAAGTGAAGAATTCAGAGAGAGAGGACAGACAAGAGATAGAAGCTGGGGAGACAAGGAAAATCACTGTTGGGCAGATCCAAGCACATTTTTTGAGGAAAGTTATCTCTGTTTAAGGGTGGATATTTTGAGCATCTGGCCACAAACATTTGAAAAAAACTAAATTTGTTTTGATCTATATTTCTTGACTGTTGTGCAGATCCAAGAGGACGCAGAGGACTGGTTGAGAGAGTTTTTTGGTGTGACATATCTCTGTTACAGGGTTGCAAAGGAAGGTTGATGTAGCAGCATATTGTGAGGAATGTTTTGAGGCTCGTAGGCCTAGTAAAGGTCTTCCCCTCAAGCTACAACTTCTAGAAAAGAATGTATAGGTAAATAGATTGTGGATCTGTGTGAAATCTCCTACAAACATGCAAAATTATGGAATATCTCCCTCACCTTGGACCTGTGGAATGAAGTAACTTGACTAGGATCGAATCTATGGTAAAGGAGTTCAGAACTGTGTGTGTATATCTGTGATAGCTCGGATTGACAAGCTTGTAAAGGCTCAAATAAACTCGGATTCATATCTCTATAACAGCCACCTGTGGAGGGCTCAAACCACACAATTGTCATAAGTTTTTTGGGCTCAGTGTTATTATTTCAGTTAACCTGAAGGCTCGATTCTGCAATCTTATAGGAGATCGAACCTGTAGCTTAGCATTGTTGACCTGTTGTAGCTTGGTGCATCATCTCAGAATTACAGAAGCTCATGAACAAGTCAGTCTCTTGTGAAAGAAGCTCTCGGTCCTTAAGAAGATTTTTTTGAAGAATCTAAGGCGGGCTTGGAGAAGTTTTTAAGAACCTTTTGAAGAGAATCCTATAACAGACTTGAATATATTTTTGAGATCATTTGGAAGACATTTTGGAGCACACTTGCTGAAGCACATTGAGGACAGTTGATTGAAGACTCCCTTGAACATACTTTGGAAAGATACAGTTTGGACCTTCTTGAAGGAAGTTGTTGAATATATCTTAGAGCCTTTTGGAAGATCTGGTGCAGAACTTAGACAACTTATTGAAGTCACCTTGAGGCATTATTGAAGACATCTGGAGACACTTGTAGAAGCTGATCTTGGAGATTCTTGGAGACAATGATGCATTGCTGAAGTCATCATGAGGTAACCTTGGAGAATTTCCTTTGGGTAACATGAAGAGTTGCAGAGACACCTTCATGAGAAGAAAAAGTTGTCATTTATGAGCTAAGTTCCTTGAAGATCGTTTTACGGCAATGCTGAAGGTGAGGATATTGTCAAAGTTCATTGCAGAAGATATTGGGAGACTTGAAGAATTACTAAACTTATCTTGACAAATTGAAGTAGTGGGTTGGAGCCCTAAAGGATAGGAGTCCTCAAGAAGTCCAAGTTGAAGCTTGTACCACATATAGGGTTGGAGCCCTAGAGGTTGGAGCCTCATAGAGACAAGGTTGGTGCCTTGGGAGGATAGGGTTGGAGCCTTGTGAAGTCCAATTTGGTGCTTGGAAAAGTACAAGTTGGAGCCTGGTGGATTGGAGATTGGTGTCTTCATCTAGGGTTGGAGCCTTACACTATATTGTACTCGATTTATTGTAAAGAAGAGGATTGAAGTCCTCATTATTCCTGATTAATAAAAGTATTTATTCTTATTGTTCATTTTGTGTTCTAATTATAAGTGATCTAACTGGTAAAAATAAAAATTGAAAATAAATACCGATTCACCCCCCGCTCTCAGTATTTCCAACAAGAAACTATCTCCCTCTTATTTAGATCATAAGAGGATCATTATCTGTCAAGAATAGATCATTAATATAAGAAACCAAAACCAAAATCAAAGCCATACCTTGGAACACTTCTAAAGTAGAGGTTTGGATCAACACCCCATCCTGGCTTCACTAGATTATTGTCAATGCAGACATATCCCGATCAGGTAGCTTGCTTCATGTAATGCTCACTGCAACCATAACACTTTACCAACTCAACATGCCCAGCCTTTTATAAATCAATATTGTGCAATCAAATCAGCTCATCAAAGTTTGGAAGCGAGATCAATACTAATATCAATGTCATCAATACCACAATATCAATTCTTTAGACCAAGTGACAGGTAGAGCTTTCATCAAGTCATGCTCATGATCATAATACCAAGGATAAGTCATGTTGATTCCATCTTCATACTGAATTACAACTTTCAACACTTCAGTCCTTGTGCTGGGAATAAGGAGGCCAATACAAAACCATTATCGAATATCAATAGTAGTCATAGAAGGTCACTATACCCACATAGTATTGACATCGAGGAAAATAATTAGTCATCACATCATCAAATCCCAAGTCTGCTATCATAGTGAGATACAATCCAAAAATATCTCAATCATCAAATAAAATTTTAAATCATTAACTTTATCACGCATCATGTCAAAACTCCAAACATTGCTCATCTATATCAATCAGTTGAATCTAGTTGAAATCTTGCAACACAAACTTCAATGGATAAATCATAATGGCATGCGTATGCCGATCACCCATAGGCCTTCCTCTATGTGGTCTGTGTGAAAATTTATGAATACAATAATACATAAATCCTACTGCAATATCTTGATTTAATTCTCCTACTTGTGATTAAATTATAGAATTTATTTTCAGAAAATACCTAAGTAAACACAACTAACATCCTACACACATACAGATCATTTATTGAATATTATGCTCATTCAACAAAGTGACACAGATTTTTCGGACAAATGTCCCCAGAAAAACCCAATGCGGGAAAACCAGTGCAACAAATATGAGGGTTTATTATTAAGTAGAATCTGAGTACAAAAAATCTGGGCACCTTTCTGGTTAACTTGACAGAAAAAAAAAAGATCTGCAGCAATACATGGTGTTCTAGAGACTGAAAAATTTACTGATCCACACCCTCAAACGAGATTTATAGGACTTAGCCACTATCTGCCTCTAGAAACCCTAGCGCTTTCACTTAAGCCCCTGCGTCAGCCCTGCTAGCCTTTGCATGCCTCTGCGCTGTCCTGGAGGGGGTTGCGTAACCCCAGACTAAGTGATGCAATCCCTACACTGCTTTGGATGGCCTCTGCGTAACCTTGGAGGTCTCTTGTTTGCTTAGTGCTGCCCTTTCTAAGCTTGCGTAGCGGCTGAAGCCCTCTGCGCTAGGCAGCTGCTGCTGCTGTCATTGCTCCTCTGTGCTACTCCTGATTACTGCTCCTCTACCTCTTGTTGACTCTTGGCTCTAGGATTAGGTCATCCCCTCTGCCAATATTACCCATCGTTGCAGAAAAATTTTCTTGAAATTATTAGCAAACCCGCCCTAGAATTCCAAATCAGTCTCTCAGCTTTGCCTCCGTGTTTGTGTCTCTAACTAACCCCCCAAGCCTTTCTCTTATAATTTTTTGTTGAGACATCAATGAATGTGATTTACTATCTTATCCACAGATGAGATTAAAATAATGCTTGATCCACGTCACTTAGAACATTTCATCACATGTGTTTAATTAATTCACTTTAATTTTTTAATTCCCTAAGTTATACTTAGGTTCCTCATTAAAAAAATTAATTATTTGAATATCTCACACATAAGATGAAATCTCTTCAAACACTTTATCGGTTTTGGAGGAGGCGTGTTTCTCAGCCCCTCTACAAAGTTTCAGGGCTAGAGCACACCCGATGCTACCCCAATACACAAAATCTCAACACTCTCTCTTAGCACGGAGTGTGCTCTAGTAATACATCCACAACATGTATCACAAGATCTTGGCATTGGTCTCTGCGCTGCTGATGCTTGGCCTGCTTCCCTCCATCCACTATGCTGCTGCTTTCTGTACTGTCGCCCATGTCACTGCCCATGTCACTGCCACTGACACTACCACATCTGTACTGAAGCTCCCTCTCAAATTGTTTCATCATGCTGCTTGTATCACTGCCACTGCTAATTTTTGCACTGCAACTCAGTTGTTGATAAGTAAGTAACTGAAAGACTCCTACCCAATCATTGACAGACAAGTCAGGCTGCATCCCATCACTAAAACTCCCTTGGCTACTACTTTACGCTCTCAAAATGAAGCCACTGCGCTGCTACAACTTTGCAATGCGTGAGCACTGCCTCTCTACGTTGTTGTTGCTTCTGCATTGCGCTGCTCCCTCTACAACACTTCAGCTCTGCCCTCTGCTTCACTGTGATATTCTGCAACCATATCCTTCTTGTCCCACTACCGTCTTAAGGCTCCCATAGCTTGTATGTGATCCAATATTTGGCCTTACTAAAGGATCATGCCTTCTCTATCTGTAGTTGCTCTACAGATCCATATTGCCCCACTTCTGTGGCTCATGAGCACTCATGGCTACGTCATCATCACTCCCATTGTTCTTTGCTGATGCTGCCTTGGAATTAGAAGTTCCTTTGTCCTTTCTCTTAGGAAAAGTGCTGGCGAAGTGTCCATGTTCGCCATAGTTAAATCACCGAACCTTGGATAGGTCCCTCTTCTTCTTCCCTTGCTTCCTTCGTTCCTTCAATGCAAGGGCCACATCATCTTCCTCTTCTTTCTTCACCTTGACAGTTCTGCTGCTACTGTTTTGCCTGTTGGTGGTTCTCCTGATCTCCTCCTGATGGAGGATTTCCCACATGTCCACCCAGGATGGTAATGCTGCCCTGCCCAATATGCTCTGGACAAACGTTTCCCATTCCTCGGTGACTACATTCAGGGCATTCCTTACCAAGAGTCCTTCATCCGGAGTCGCACCCATGGCAATCAGTTGATTCCGGATAGTCTGAAGTCGGAAAAGGGAGGGATCTATCTCCTCACCTTTCTGCATCTGGAACAACCTCATTTGATTCTCTAGAAGCATACTTCTTTAAACAGAGCTTCCCTCATACATTGTCTCTAAAGCGGTCCACATCTTGTTGATTTTTGTAGCATTCAAAAGTGTTCCAAGTCTCAAACTTTGCAGGGAGGCTTGGACAGCAGCATTCCAAAGAACCCAAAAATAGTTTGTGGAAATTCCACTCGGTTCATGAATTATTAAAATAATTAATTATTTTAATGAAGACCTTAAGTCTAAACTTAGGGAAATTAAATAATTAAAAGGTATTAATAAGTCAGATTGTGAATCTTCTAGAAAACATGGATCAAGTCGAGTTTTAATCTTAGCCATTGATTAATATTTTAATCTGGGTCGTTGGTTCTCCAACAAGAATATTATAAAAGAAGGCTTGAGGTTCATTTGGAAAACAAGCTGGGCATACACTCAGTACCCGAAGGAGATCGATTCTGAAGTAAGAGAATTCAATTTCAGTGGGAGAGTTGCAAGGCGAGGAGATTGTAGAAGCAGAAGGAGGAGGGAGTCAACAGTGATTGAGATCAGAGACAGAGGACAGCGGTGGGCCACTGGAGGCAGCTTTAGGCTGCACCACAGAGAACCCATATAGACTTACGCAGTCCAGCACTGGGACTGCACAGTGAATCACACAGACATACATATGAGCCAACAGGGGCTGATCAGGGTGTCAGAGAATTATCCGAGGGAGTCAGAAATTCAGTCTCAAGTGTTTTAGAATTTATCTACCATTATATTTCTTTGTCAAGATATTAGTTGCTGAAGAATTAATAAAACCCTCATCTGCTGCATTGGTTTTCCCAAATTTTTTTTTTTCTGGGGACAATTGTCCAAAAATAACTGTGAAATTTTGATTGATTCTTGTGCTTATGTTCCCTATTGTTTATTTCTTTTCATATATAGTTGTGAATGTTGTAGTAGTATTTATTTCAATATTTGCCAGAAGATTTCCGAATAATAACTTATTGAAATAATAAGTAGGAGAGATAAATCTATCATTGCAACTGTATAGTTTTCAATTTGAAAATTTCACACATCTCATTTGTCGTCTTCTTCTTGACAATATGTGTCACAACATGATCTTTTAATATATCCATAATCAAATGCTTAGCTCGTGCTTGATTTTCATTGAATTTCTTCAGAGGATCAGGATCTGTAGGCTCAGCAAGGACATTATTTGCATGGTTCTTGATGTCGTACTCATCCAGGATTTTCAATATCCTGGCTCTCCAGATGATAAAGTTGGACACACCATCCAACCTGTCCTGAAACAATACTCTACCCCCTCTTTTTGCTTCAAGTCTCAACAGAAATGTTGGATTTGGGTTTCTTAGCGATCAAAAACCCTCTATATTAGCCGCTTCCTCTATCAACTGATTTCCCTCCTGGAGATCTTCAACCAAAACAATTCGACAGTTCTCTCCAATCACCCTCTTGATCGAATCTTAGATCTGTTTGGCTAATATCTGTTGAGTGACTGTCGTCCTCCCTCTCTTGGTCAACTTAGCTAGGCACAATTTTGCACCAGCAAAATTTCCACCACACCAGCAACTGCTGAAGATCTGAAGCACTGCTTCCGTATCTCGAAAATACTACTTCGCAACAGAAAAATAATTGGATTGTGTCCCTCCGGCTGACCTCTGCATGAGTAGACTGGCCCAACGTAGCCTCTGCACAGTGGTTTTGCAGCGCAGGCTACTCCTGCCTCCCTCTTGAGAGTATTGCACTCTCTCTGCGTCACCTAGATGGGACTTTGTAGCCCCTGCGTAGCCCTTTCTGAGACTGTGTCCTCCTGCTATTGAACTGCCGTCTCCAGATCTGTTGCTACCCTGCAAAAAATATGTCTTCAGCTTGATCTGCAATCATTCTGATACCATGTGAAAATTTATGAATACAGTAATGCATAAATCCTACTGCAGTATCTTGGTTTACCTCTACTTGTGATTAAATTATACAATTTATTTTCAGAAAATACCGAAGTAAACACAACTAATAACCTACACACATACAGATCATTTACTAAATATTACGCTCATTCAACAAAGTGACAGATTTTTCGGAAAAATGTCCCTGGAAAATCCCAATGTGGGAAAATCAATGCAACAAATATGAGGGTTTATTATTATTAAGTATAATCTGAGTACAGCAAATATGGGCACCTTTCTGGTTAATCCAACAGAGAAAAAATAAATTTGTAGCAATACCTGTTGTTCTGGAGACTGAAAACTTGATTGATCCACACCCTCAAATGGGATTTACAGGACTCAGCCACTTTCTGCCTCTAGAAATCCCAATGTTGCCCCCGAAGCCCTTACGTCAACCCTGCTAGCCTCTGCGCTGGCCTGGAGGGGGCTGCGTAACCCCATACTGGGTGACGCAGTCCCTACGCTGCTCTAGATGGCCTCTACGTAACCCTGGAGGTGTAATATTCTGAGTAGAAAAAAACAGCAATATAAAAAACATAAACAAGAAACTATAGCAACTAGAGAGACATCACATGAAAAAAACATAATATGGAGAACGCTAAGCCATTTTATTAAATAATGAAAGATAAAATGAGTACAAAGGTGATCAAAATGATGGCACCTTGGCTTGCACTAGGCAACCATAGGAATACTCTCAGAATGAATCATGAAATCACTGCTCCCTTAGCGACTGCGTAATCTCCAAGCTGCTGGTGCCACTGTCGTGCTGCTGCTATTGCTGAAATAAAATGAGTCTTTGGGGCTGCTCCCTACCTTAGAAAATTATGAAACATGGGGAATAACCTCTCCACCCAATACCCAGAAAAGCCTAGAGAGCTTTTCGAAAATGGCTGACCTCCGAAAATGACCTCCCTTGAGGTACCACATTGTCCCAATGATAAACACTGGCCCTGAATAATCTGCTACAAAATATGGCCTCCAACTCTACCAAAATGATGGAATAGGGAAGGTCTGACCCCTTTCCAACTCTCCCGGGCTGAATCCCTTGATAAACCCTCAATCTGAAATATCCTCCTCCAAATACTGCGTCCTCTCTCTCACAGACTGCGTTGTCTCTACAAGTGAACAATCCCAGCTGTGGCTGCTCCAACTCTCTCCATCAAAACAAGGATAGAACTCTTCACCCAAGCAGGCACTCGAAGTCCCCTAGGGTTGAGGTTGGTATCTCCGCATGGAGACAATGTTGCGAACATCGGCTTCGGGATAAAATCGGCAAGGGTTCGGAAAACTAAAAAATCATAAAAATCGCGAAAATATCGGTAAAAAATCGGCAAACGTCGCCAAAATTAAGTTACCATAAAAATATCTTTAAAAATCGGCAAACATCGGCTAGGCCAAAAAATCGTGATTTCGAGATAAAATCAGGATGTTATCAAGATGTTCGCAACACTGCACGGAGACACCCAGTGTGCTGAACAACACTTGAAGACTTTGCTCAACAGTAAAAGCATGCTCAATGTCAAGAGACAAATAACATAGATGCATAATTGAATGATCGAAATGAGGAGCCTCTCTCCCTTTTATGTTTGGAGAGCCTTGCTCTCACCTAGGCCCCACCACCAACTGCATTGTCTCCTTGAGCCACACTGTCCCTCTAGCCCTATGTTGACTTGGGCCCATGCTGCCCACGCTGAAAACTCCTCCATGTTGCCACTTCATCCTCTAGACCCCACACTGCCAATTAATCATGTCTCCAAGTGACTTTAGGAAATGCTTTTATCCTAAGTGTGAGCTAAGTGTCCCTCTTCACCCACTTTATTTCTAACTTAACTTTATTAAAGTGAAATAGTCAAAAATTAATATTTCCAATTAGCTACTGCTAATTGGGAATATTACAGTCCTCCCCGGCAAAACATTTCTTGTCCTCAAGCAACTGCAATGATGGATGTTGTAGAATTTTCTCACTCTCCCAAGTGGCATCCTCATCCGGTAGATTCCTCCATCTCACCAGATATTCCCTGACTGTCCTGCTCCGCAGCTGCCTCTCCTTAGTGTCAATAATGGCCTCCGGCTGCAGCACCAAATGCCCCTCATCATCTGTGGGCGGGAGCTCCTTAGTTGTAGTCACCTACTGTCCCAATGCCTTCTTCAGGAATGACACATGGAAAATATTATGAATCTTGCTACCAGTGGGCAGCTCCAACTCTTATGCAACCTCCCCAATCCTGCGTGTCACCCTGTATGGTCCATAAAAGTAGGGTTTGAGCTTCTCAGCCCCCTTATTCTTCAGCGTGGACTGCCAATATGGTTGCAATCATAGGTAGACCAAGTCCCTTACCTTAAACTGCCTCTCAACCTGTCCCTGTCAGCATACAGTTTCTGCTAATTTTGTGTTGTATCTATGTTATCCTTAAGAGTCCTGAGTATATATTGACTCTCTTGGATCCAATCCTTGGCCCTAGGGGCCTTTCTAGCACCAAAAATCATGTCAGCAAAAGATAAAGCATGATACCCATATAAATAATAAAATGGAGACATACCGATAGACATATGTTGAGTGGTGTTATAACAGTACTCCCCCAAGTGCAACCATCGTAACCATGCCTTTTGCTGCCCGCTGACATAGTTTCGCAAGTAGCCTTCCAGCCACTTGTTCACTATCTCTATCTGTCCATTCATCTGTGGGTGATAACTAGTGCTCGGGCTCAACTCGGTGCCCACCAAATGGAAAAGCTCCTGCCAAAACCTGCCCATGAAATGGCTATCCCTGTCACTGAAAATGGTCTTTGGGAGACCATGCAATTTGAAAACATCCCTAAAGAACAACTCTGCTACCTGTGCTGCATTGTATCGTGCTGATATAGCGAAGAAGTGTGCATACTTGTCAGTCGATCAACGACTACAAATATGCACTCCATGCCCTGTACAGTGGGCAACCCTGTGATGAAATCCATCGAAATACTCTCCCATTTTTCCTCTGATATGAGAAGAGGCTGCAGTAAACCTGCGGATGGTTCATCTCCCCCTTATTGCGTTGGAAAAATTTTCACTCCCTAACATGTCAGAGTACGTCCTCCTTGAGGCCCTTCCATGAGAACCTCTCTCTGATGGCCCTATAGGTCTTGGTGAAACCCTGGTGGCCTGATAGTGGAAAATCATGCGAGGTGTGAAATATCTTCTCCTTGAGCTTGGAGCCCTTGGTCAAGAATATCCTATCCCTGAAGTAAATCACCTCATCCATCACCTTGTACCTATCATCTGTAACCTATCTGTCCAACACCTCACAAGAAAAATGATCCTTGGCGTACTCTACCAATAGCTTAGCCCTCCAGTCCGTATCTAAACTCATCAAAGACAACGTTGTCGGTCTACGCGAAAGTACATCGGCCACTATGTTTTTCTTCCCCTTGACATACTCGATGTCGAAATCATATGCCTGGATCTTACTGACCCACTTCTGCTACCTCTCCTGCAATTTCTTCTGCTCTAGAAAGAATCAGAGGCTGTTGTGGTCAATCCTCACTTTGAACCTATTCCTCACCAGGTACTGCCGAAATTTGGCCAATTCATGCATGATGGCCAACATCTCCTTGTCATATATAGCATACAACCTCTCATGTGGCAATAGCTTCCAGCTCTCGAAATCTATGGGATGGCCTCCCTACATCAAAACTGTGCCTATCCCCTCCCTTGATGCATTGCACTCTAGGACAAAGGGCTGCGTGAAATTTGGCAATTCTAAAACTAGACAGCTGCTCATCACCTCCTTGAGCCTGTCGAAAGCCCTCTGTGTTGTGTCAGTCCAATTGAATGCCCCCTTTTTGGTAAGGTTTGTAAGGGGTGTAGCAAGTTCGGAAAATCCCTTGATGAACTTCTGGTAGTAGGTGTAGATACCTACAAACCCCCGAAGCTCCGTCAAATTCTTCGGCTCTGGCCAATCCCTGATGGCCCTGATCTTCTCCTCATGGAACCTCACTCCCTCCACTCCAATGATGTGCCCCAAGTAGAGCATCTCTGTCAGCCCAAACTCGCATTTGGAGATCTTAGCATAAAATTGTTGCTCCTCCAATATGTGCAATACAACCTTAATATGTTGTAGATGCTCCTCCCATGTCCTGTTTTAAATCAAGATGTCATCGAAAAACACTAACACAAACTTCCTCAAGTGATTGTAGAAGATGTGATTCATTCATGACTGAAAATTTGCCGAAGCATTGGTCAGCCCAAGGGGCATCACAAAGAACTCAAAGTGACTGTAATGACATCTGAAAGTGGTCTTGGGAACATCCTGTTCCCTCACGCGAATCTGGTGGTACCCAGATCTCAAGTCAATCTTCGAGAAGAACTTCAATCCCATCAACTCATCCATCAACTCATATTTCCATGGAATGGGTTACCTGTTCTTCATGGTCTTCTTGTAGAGAGCCCAGTAGTCAATGCACATCCTCAGTGTGCCATCCTTCTTCTTTACCAACACTAATGAAGAAGCAAAGGGGCTAGTGCTAGGACGGATGTGCCCAAGAGCTAAGAGCTCGTGAATGGCCCTCTCAATATCATCCCTGTAGGCCTTAGGATGCCTATAGGGTGTTGTGATGACAACCTGGATGCCCTGCTCCAACTCGATCGTGTGCTCAAATTCCCGATCTGGTTGCTGCCCTGGTGGTATATCTCCAAAAACCGTTGCATATCTGTCTAAAATGGACTCTACATCTGGGTGTACAGCCTGCCCTGTAGACCCTGCCTCTGAAACATGCAGCACCACTGCCCACTCTATGTCTCCCTTCCGAAAATCTACCTCCATCCATTGTGTTGAAACTGTCAGTGGTGGGTAGGTGTGCATACCCAGAATATTCTCGTGCCTCTCGGTCTTCTTGTCTATCCACTCCATCTCCAAGGTCTCCCAATCTGTGGTGACCTTCCCCAGTGTGATCAACCACAGCACCCCCGTATCATGTTGGTGTCCTGAATGTCCACCACAAATAAGTGATCTGTCAGGGTGTAAGTCCCCATAGTCACTGCCAAGGCTGGCACATACCTGGCACACTACATGGTCCTGTCACCTAGAACCAGTACCGAAAACCCATCAAAGCTCTCTGTTGGTATGCTCCTCCGCTCTACCAACTGGGCATCAATAAAATTGTTGGTGGCCCCACTATCCACTAATACTAAAACACGTTGTCCTTGCACGGTACCTCGGACACGTAGTGTCAAGTATTTGGGAACCCCTCACAAAGAAGCAAGGGCTCCCCTGATAGGTGCAAATGCCGCACCTCTCGCTCGTGGTGGTGGAGGTGGTAGATGATCTCCTCTCTGTGCTGTATTGTTGCCTCCTGCCTCTATCTCCTCAAAATCCTCCTCTTCCCCACTACTGTCAGAGAAAACCTTGATGTAATGTGCCTTCCCCGCGACACAACGGTGTCTTGGTGCCCATGGCTCCTAGCATGTGAAACATAGCCTCTTCTGCCTCAAATCTCTCCTGGTCTCGTCATCTAAATTCCCTCTGCTCTGGTTCCCCTTTGGAGGTAGAATCCTCATGTCCTTCCCCTTCGGCTGAAATGCATATCTCTAGGTGAAAGGAGCTCTAGTCCGGAGTAGTGCATCTTGCAAGTCCCAAGTCCTCCCAACTGCGTCGTGGAGTGTAGATGGCCTCGTTAATATGAATAACCCCTATAGAGGCTATGTCAATTCATCGATGAACATGTAGATCATCCTGGCTGAGGATAAGTCAAGCACCATCATAGAGAGTCTCAAGAACTCTGAAATGTATGTGTCTGGACTCCCGGTCTGCTTGAACTTAGTCAGCTCAACAAAGTGCTCCTCTGGATCCCTCCGATCAAATCACTCTATTAGCCTCCGTGTAAACTCAGAATATGTTGTCACCCCTGAGTGCCCCAGCATAGCTATCTCATGAAACCACTAGTCATGGGCCTCGGCCTCTAGGTACAGTGTTGCCACCTTGATGGCCTATACTCTGCCATCTGGTTAAGCTGGAAATATATATCCAAATTCTCCACCCAAGCCTTCGTCGGACACTTGGATGACCCATCAAACGTCAGTAGATAAAATATGCCTATCGTGCATTGTACATCCCCATCCTGTGAATTCCTATTTCCCCTGTGATGGTTGCGGGGTCTGTTGTCCCTCTTGAGATGTACGAAATCATAGAATGTGATGACATCTCTAAACTCCTATTCGTAGGACTGATACTCGGAAAAGTAATCTCCCATGTGAGCCAGTTCCTGCTCTTGTTGTGCTCTTGGTACGAAATCCTGCCAAATGGTTCCTTGTATTCTCTTACTGATTTCCATGTTGCATTTTATAAGAGGTATAAAGAATGTCATTCTTCCTTATTGTTGGTCAAAGACTATTGTAAACAATTTATGAGTTTTATTGAACACTTGGAGAATTTTTATGAAGATGATGAGTTCATGGATGAGGAAATTTTAGAGGCCCTTCATGGCAATCCCTTTCATCACCAAGAAGAAAGGGTAGCCTCTCTCTTGGATGAAAATGAAACCCAACAAGAGTTTATTTATGACAATCATGTTACATCCTCTGAGTGTGATGAACATTTGCACCAAAATTGTTAGTATTTTGATGGTCATGAATATGAGAATCATTTACAACAACAGGAGGAAATTATGGAAGATAGTGTGAATTTTTCAAGAGGAAAATATTTCTGCAATACTTGGTTTATTTCTCCTACTTATGAAATAATTTATTTAAAGATGCTTCAGTAAATTATGAAATAAACACATTTGCAGATTTTCACTATCGTTAAGAGCATAAGAATAGAAAGATAATTAAC
The DNA here is from genome assembly GCA_034641835.2 of Pinus albicaulis. NCBI lineage: Eukaryota > Viridiplantae > Streptophyta > Pinopsida > Pinales > Pinaceae > Pinus > Pinus albicaulis. Next base: position 28,118,886 of record CM076573.1, read on the forward strand.
ATCAATAGCACAATAGAAATAGCCACATGAACCTAGATATTTTTGGATAATTGTCACCGGAAAAATCCAATGTGGGAAAACCGGTGCAGTAGATGAGGGTTTTATATTTATCTTCAAAAGTAGAAAGTACATTTATAGGAGTCTGATGAGTAAAGAAAAATTAGCAAACATTTGGCTGAATTTCTAGACCTTCCAGACAATTTTTGAACCCTCAGGGTGACCTCCTTCACCCTCTATGTCATTGAGTGTGAATGCTCTACACAGTCCCTCTATGGACTACGTGATTCTGCATGGAGGGGTTCTTGTTGCTGATCAACTCACCCTTCCCTTCACTCTCCTGAGATCTGCTTCCCAATAAATGACTTCTCCCTCCTCCTTCTGCTTGTGCAACCCAGTCTGTACAAACTCACCCACTGAAATCAATTTCACTTGCTTCATAATCGATTTCCTTCGGATACTGAGAGTGTCCCTGACTTAATTTCTAAATGGCCCTCAAGTCTCTTCTTATAGTCTTCTCGCTAATGAATCAACAACCTAGATTATATCTTTAATCAATGGCTTAGATTAAAATATGACTTGATCTTTGTCTTGTAGAAGATTCACACTCTGCTCTATTAATACCCTTTAATTATTTAATTTCCCTAAGTTTATGCTTTGGGTCTTCATTAAAATAATTAATTATTTTAATAAAGTCATATCTGAGTGGAATTTCCACAAACTATTTCTGGGTTCTTTAGATAACTTATGTCTAAGCCTTTCTACCAAAAATAAGAGTTAGAACATTTTCCAATGCTATAGAAATCAACACTCCCTCTTAGCAAAGAAAGTGTTTAAGTAAGATACCGCTGTACTGCTCTGACTCTACATCATCTACTTCGTTGATGGTGTCCTAGTTGTTGCCTTGTCACTGCAACCTCCGTACTGTAGCTCCCTCTTCTTCTGAAGACCAACCTTTCCTCTAGTGGAAGGGGTTCTCGACCATCCCCATCTTCTCTCTGAAGTAAGTGAATTTGATCTTACTTAGAGCCTTTGTGAGGATGTCTACCTCTTGTTCACCTATAGGAGTGTATTGCAACTATACTGCTCCCCTCTAGACATAGTCCTTGATAAAGTGACACCGAATGTCAATGTTCTTCGACCGGTCATGAAACATAGGATTTTCAGAAAGCTTAATGCAACTCTGATTATCACACATAATCCTGGTTGGTTCTATTCGCTTCTTGAGTAAGTTCAAGAGCAATTTGTGGAGCCATATGGCCTTGGAAAAATTTGTGCTTGCTGCCATGTACTCTGTCTTGGCTGAGCTCAGTGCTACGGACTTCTATTTCCTGCTGCACTAGGAGGTCATTCTTGATCTGAGACTAAAATAGTACCCACTGGTACTTTTCCGATCTACTGTGCTTCCAACCCAATCTGCATCTATGAACCCACTCAACTAGATCTCATTTCCTTTGGTGTACCTTAGCCCATACTCGACTGTCCCTCTCAGGTATCTAATAATATGTTTGGCTATTGCCTAGTGAGCCCTCTTTGGTTCCACCATGAACTGACTGAGGGTATTCACTGCATAAAAAATGTCTGGTCTCGTGTTGACCAAATACATCAATGACCCGATGAGTTGTCTGTACAATGTGGGATCAGCCTCATCATCCTTTGTTGTGTCTATATTCTTCCAGTTAGTAATCAATGGCATGGCCATGGGTCTATAGTCTTCCATATGAAACCTCTTCAGAATTTTTGTTGTGTATCTTCCTTGTCCTAGGAAGATTTCCCCTTCCTGCTGCCAGAATTCTAAACCAAGAAAATAGTGCATCCGCCTGAGGTCCTTCATGTCGAATTCCATTGCCAGATTCTCTTTGCAGTCTTTGATGAGCTTGGATGGCCGGGTCAAGAATAGGTCATCCACATACAGAGCAAGAATAAGCGGCTCATCTCCTACTCTTAAGTAGTATAAGTTGGGATCTGCATCACTCTTGACGAACCCCATTTTCTACAAGTAGCCATCAATTCGACCATACCATGCCCTAGGGGCTTGTCTTAAGCCATACAAGGCTTTTCTTAAGTCTGCAAACATGATTCTTCTACTCATGTGTTTTGCAGCCCTCTGGCTTCTCTATGTACACTTATTCCTCTATCACTCCATTCAAGAACACAGTCTTGACATCCATCTAGTGAATATCCCATCCCATCTGCACTTCTAGAGAGATGATGGATCTGATAGAAGTGTATTGTGCTACTGGAGCAACAGTTTCTTCATAGTCAATGCCTTCTTTTTGGGCATACCCCTTTGCTACAAATATTGCCTTGAATTTCTCTATGTTGCCATCTGCAACATATTTGATCTTGTAGATCCACCTGGATCCTACAACTGATCTGTCTGTGGTCTAGGGGCTACTTCCCAGACATCATTTGTCATGATGGAGTTATACTCCTCCACCATGGCATCTACCCATACCTGATGCTTAGCTGCTTCCCAAAAGGTAGAAGGTTCTCCAACCTGAGCTACCAGTGCCTGATATCTGTCAGGTTGTTTCCTTATCCTCTTCCCTTCTCTAGGTGCTCCAACAAATCCTTCTGCATCCCTAAAAATCTGTTGGAGTTCTCTGCTTGGTATTCCATTGGTGGTGGGAAGAATCACCTGTTCTTCCTCCTGTTCTTCGTTGGAGGAGGTTCCCTCAGAAATATTGTGCCTTGGAGAGGCACTGGACCTCTCCTTCATATGTCATTAAGGTTTTACTAGTGGATCTTCCTCAATCTGCATATCTATGGCCATCTCTCGAGATTTCCTAAAGGCTTTCTCCTCCAGGAATTTTACATCCCTTCTTACTCCATAATATAGATGCGGTAAGCCTTTGCATTCTAACTATACCCCATCAGAAAACCCTTTTCTATAGTTTGATCCAGCTTCTTCCTCTTTTCCTCTGGAACGTGGCAGTATGCTATGCTGTCGAATATCTTGATGTGGCTCACTTCTGGCTTACTTCCTGTGAACACACTTTCAGGAGTAACCTTCCCCAAAGCCCTATTGGGAACTCTGTTCTGAATATAAATTGTTGTGTTGCAGGCCTCTGCCTATAAGAATTTGGGCATCTCCTAGTCATACAATATTGCCCTTGCAGCTTCTATTATAGTCCGATTTTTCTGTCCTGCAACTCCATTTTGTTCTGGATTGTAAGGAGTTTTCCATTATCTCTTGATGCCTTCCTGTGCACAGAAATTGGTGAAGTCTTTATCGATATATTCTCCACCATTATCTGACCTCAACTTCTTGATATTATTTCCTGTAGATTTCTCCACCAATGCTTTGAAATCTTTAAACCGACTAAAGACTTCATCTTTGGTCTTCAAAAAATAGATCCAAGTTTTCCTGGAATAATCATCAATGAAGGTGGAAAAATACTTTGCCCCACTGAGAGCTGTTGTGGACATCGGACCATAAATATCAGAGTGTATTACCTCTAATACACCTTTGGCTATGTTGCTGCTTCTTGGAAATGTTGCCTTAGCGTACTTCCCTAGTATGCATCCCCTGCAAACTTCGTCTTTCTTTGTGCTGAGTTCAGGAGCCCCTATGAAAATATTTTTGAGAATCACCAAGGCTCCATGATTTAGATTCCCCATCCTTCTGTGTCATAACTCATTCAAATCTTTGTTGTCAGTACTGCCGATTAGGGCCACCGGAGATTCAAGCTGGAGCTTATATAGCTTGTGACTCCTTACTATGATTTGTGCATTTTTTCTCCAGTTAGGATGTTTGACATACACCTTATATTGAATAAAGTATACATCATATCCCTTGTTCTGAAGTTGAGACACCGAGAGTAAATTCATCCCCAACCCTAGTACATGCAGAACATTCGTGGCTCAAATCTTGTTGCTATCCTATGTCTGAAATGTTACGGTACCTCTCCCGATGGGGGTACATTTTGCCTTATTTCCCATAGTTATTTGGAAATTCATATACTCTTCTTGATAGCTTGAAAAACATTCTCGAAACCCCGTCATATGAGCAGATGCTCCATTGCCAATATACCAAACACCTGGAGGAGCTGTACTTGACACACAAGCAAGATCCTCCTCTAGTGTGGATGCCAACACCTTCATGTCATGTTCTCTCTATATTTCTGCATGCTCTGGAGGACTGCGTGCATCCCTTTGATTACGTGAACCCTTCCTTTGGTCCATGCCAGGTCCTTCCTTCCTATTTTTAGCCCCTGGCTCTGATACCATGTGAAATTTTCAAGAAGAAAATATTTATGCAATACTTGGTTTATTTATCCTACTTATGAAATAAGTTATTTATATATGCTTCAGTAAATTCTGAAATAAACACATTTGCAGATATTCACTATCATTAAGAGAGTAAGAACATAAAGATAATTCACACCAATAGCACAATAGAAATAGCCACATGAACACAAATATTTTTGGACAATTGTCCCCGGAAAAACCCATTGTGGGAAAACCGGTGCAGCAGATGAAGATTTTATATTTATCTTTAGAAATTGAAAGTAAATTTATAGGATTCTAATGACCAGAGAAAAATTATCAAACACCTGGCTAAATTTTCCAGACCTTCTAGACAATTTTTAGACCCTCGGGGTGACCTCCTTCACCCTCTGTGTCATCCAGCATGAATGCTCTGCGCAGTCCCTCTCTGGACTGCATGATTTTGCGTGGAGGGGTTTTTTCTACTGATCAACTCACCCTTTCATTCACTCTCCTGAGATTTGTTTCCCAATAAATGACTTCTCCCTCCTCCTCCTACTTTTGCAACCTAGCCTCTACAAACTCACCCACTAAAAATCAATTTCACTTGCTTCAGAATCGATTTCTTTCGGGTACTGAGAGTGTCCCTAGCTTAATTTCTAAATGGCCCTCGAGTCCCTTCTTATAGTCTTCTCGCTGATGAATCAACGACCAAGATTATATCTTTAATCAACGGCTCAGATTAAAAGATGACTTGATCTTCGTCTTCTAGAAGATTCACAATATGCTCTATTAATACTCTTTAATTTTTAATTTCCCTAAGTTTATACTTAGGGTCTTCATTAAAATAATTAATTATCTTAATAAAGTCATATTCGAGTGGAATTCCCACAAACGATTTATGGGTTCTTTGGATAACTGATGCCTAAGCCTCTTTACCAAAAATAAGACTTAGAACACTTTCTGATGCTATAGAAATCAACAGATAGTTGCTATAATTTTCAGGTAAAGGAAGAAATTTATTTTTCATGTCATTCCTCGTATCAGCTTACAACCAATGAAGAAAATTACGAAAAGAAAATTTTAGATAATTAGATGGATATGCTTGTTGAATCATACGAAGAGCTACCTTTAGTACATGCTGACATAGTTCCTTGTGAAAGTGTCCAAGAATACTCCAAATATTGCTTCGTTGCAAATGGAAACAATGATCAACGGATTGTTCCTTTTCTATTTGAGAATGGTCACAAGAGTTATAATGAAAAATTTGAACAAGAAACAACATCAAAGGATCATACTTCCTCTTATTTTCTTACTGGTCAACAAGAACTATTTGTGCATACTCTCAAAGATCCTTTCGCAACTCTGCTAGAATCTTCAATAGAAATGAATTTCATAATGATCATTAGTTATGTAGACAAATTGAGATGGTGGAACAAGTTATCATATCTCAAGATTGGCTTTGTGATCAGAGAAGTGGAATGCTTGTTCCAATCCAGTACCCAACTTCTTGATTGGATTCATTGGAAGTGTGAGATCACTTGATTCAGCTTTTATTGCTGAGCAAGTAGAGTAGGATCATTTGTATATAAATAAGCTTGAGGATCAAGCATATTGTCATTTTTAGTTTTAAACTTCAACATGTCTACTTTAAGTTCTTTAGCTGCTATTGGTTTTTTCAGTGCCGAGGTTGCAGGTCAGAGCAGGTTGCAAGTTTTCATTTTGAAGATGGGAGTAGCCCAATGGAGGTGGCACTGGAACTACTAGTTCTTTGTTGTACCACAGGGGCACACCATCCCCAGTGGAACCACTGTTATCACTCTCAATTTTACAAATTTGTTTGATAGGGTCACCATAAGCTTCACCTTGTCTCATTAGGTTAGATCATTCATTTGATGAGAAATTCACTTGATCATGTTTATTATAGGTCATTTAAAATTCATTAGTCTTGTCATTAGGGTCATATCCACAATAATCCACTTGGGTTCACTTGCATAGTCATCAAATTTTAAAAATGATCCACTTGTCTAGTTTCTCACAGTTTCGTAGCGAATACAGTGGCAGAACGGATTTCACTACGAAACTAACTAAAATTTCCATAGAAAATCCACCAAAATAAAATCGATGAATTTTCATTTTCTATTGGTTTAGGGGAAAGGTGAGACCACCTAGTAGGTTATGACAGCTATCCAACATGTGAAATCATAAGTTCTTGTCATCATTACACTTTCATCCCTCTATTTGTCATTATCCCTCTCATATTCGAATTGAATCCTTTTAAACAAATCACCAAAGCTCCTCTCTATCAATAACCCTTCATCCTTTGCATGTATCAGTCATTTATCACCTTAGAAGAGTTTAGCTTTGTGGCAAGTAGCTTCCTGTCCAAATTGTTTTTTACAGGTGTCACATTTTTAAGAAGGCATCTTGGTTATAAAGGGATATGGCCATGAAAAAGAAAGCATACAAAGAAGGCTCTGTGATTAGAAAGGAGCCATGGACCTTAAGCTATTCATGGAGGACCCTAGCTTTTCTGAAGCATTCACCAATTCAGGTTGCTTGAATTTCTGTTGGAGCTACAAGGGTATTTGTTGTGTTTTTGGATAGTGTGAACAATCAATTTCAAAAGAATATTATGGGTGAAAAGAGATGAATTATACAATAATGAGGGAGTTTATTGTCAAGCATAGAACAAGGAACAATAACCTCTTTCACTTTTTTCACAGGTGCTACCAATTTGGAGATTCAAAGAGGTATTTGGGACCTATTTTCATAATTCAGAATTTTCCTGTTTTAGGCACATTTTTCTAATGCAGATTCCTGACAGCTGGAGATGGTTTTCAGAAAACCAAGAGAGGTTTTTCTTCAAGATGAAATTATTTACAATAAAATCCTCCAATTTTGCAACAACTATTAAGGATAGGGAGATAGGAGCTCATATCTGAATTCTATTCTTTTAGAAAAAACAGAGTCATTTTATTGGTAAATAAACTTGTTAAAGGTGAAAATTATGTTTTTTGAAGAGGGCAAGAGGCATTTTGAACCAATTCTGCCTTATCATCCTTCATCATATCAATTTTTAGACCTACAGGTGAATGTTTGAAGAAAATTACCAAATCTGCAGTTTCAACCATATCAGGCAGCTTCGTAGCGAGCTTCGGGCTTGAGGGCAGAAATTCGATACGAAATTTCTGAAGAATGTTTTTAATTTATAAAATCATTTTTATGGATATCTGAGGGAGTTTGATGGTATTTAGTTAGTTTTACCTGAAAATCACTTTTTGACTAGTAGAGGTGGCAGAAGAGAAGGTTAAAAGGAAGAAATGGGCACGCTACGAAATTTCGCTACTGAACTACCTAAAGATACTCTGTTTTGCAGCGAGATATTTTCAAGATTTTTTTATGGTTTTAATGGCATATGGGAGGTCATCCAGCCACCTCGAGGCATCCAAACAGATAGTGGACCATCCCAATAGACATGCATCACTTGGCATATGTGTCACTCATAGAAATAAACATGAAGATAAAGTTCTAGATAATGATAATATTTTCATAAAAAATAGGACAGTTATTTCTAAATTCTTGGAGGGTACATTCATGTTTTGGTCATGGAGAATGCCACTCGAGCATCTCATCTTATCTATGTAATTTTCCCATTACTAGAGAAGTGGATGAAATAAATGTAAGAAGAGTCATATTAGGAGAGTAAGTCTTAAATGACTAGGTGTCTTTTTATGTTCCATAAATGTAGTTTTTAGTTATCATTAGGTGTCAAAGTCATGGTTCAATGATCTAGCCAGCTGGGCAGATCCTATGTAAGCAAAAAGGGTCTATTTATAGACAGAAGATCGAATGAAAAAGGGTTGGATAATGCTTTGACACAACTATTGAGCGATGGAAAAGGTATGAATTTTCCATTTATTTCTTTATCTTTTTCCTTTAATCATAACTTCTTTGTATTCTAAAATGGTAATATATCGAAGAATTATAATGGAATTAAGGAGATTAGTGATTATTTCAAATTAACTAAATATTTTCCTTTCTTCTATACAGAAAATAGAAGAAATGGGAAGCCACCATTCGGGAGGAAAGGAAAAAGAAGAAGTAATTGTTGTCCCTTCAACAGGAAGCCATATCTAGACAAGAAGATCGAAATCGAAGCACACAATCAAAGAAAAGAAAGGAACAACGCGACTTCAGCGCAAGAGGACAAAATGATAACTAAAGATAGAAGATAGAGAGAATCCCTCAGATCTTTCTATCCTAAGGGATCGTTGCTTCAAAGCTTATCTGTATTTCTTGTTTTGTCTGCCTGGCTGTTATAAAAGGACAACGCTTGTAGAAATTAGGAGCATGTATTATCATTATTCATATTTCCTTTTGTATTTTCACTTTGATCACCGACTCTCACTGGTTAAAACAAAGTGTGATTGCCTGTGAAATTTGTTACATATGATTAATATATAATTTGGTTGTCATTCCATTATTTGATACTGGAGTAGCTTGGCGGTGCTTCACTAACGGCTAAGGGCCCGGCCCTGGTGGATCCACTTGTTATCTGTACCATTACTTTACAATTCCAGTCGTGTAATGGTTTGCTTTAATGTTCATTTTCTCTAGTCGCATTGCTTTACAAATTCCATGTTTGATAGCTTACTGTTTCAATATTTTATGGAAGTGGTTTATTGCATAAACTGTGATTGAATCACGTTGTTGTCCTTTCCACCATAACAAGATTATTATTCTTTGTAACTTGTATTGATATG